>CAHIKZ030000408.1:715000-878342 GCA_903632075.3 Acanthosepion pharaonis | reverse complement strand
AAGGAAATTTATTTGAAATTACTTATAGTAAGTAAAAATTATTTTCCATATCAAAGTATATGTATATTACGATTTTAAACTTTTATATTTAAATATTATTTAAGTAATATTTATGGCACTTACTGCAAAATAGCTAATTCATTTCTCAGATTTAGTAAACTTTATTTATTAATTAATTTATTTATTTATTTTAAATATATATAAACTTAGTAATAAAGTTTGATATGTATGTACAAAGGACATGGGTCATTCACTGGCCTACATCATCTAGCTTTTCGTTATAATTTCATTTTCAGTAGGTGTTTATTGGATTCATTTAAAACCGGTAGTACTTTTTTTAGAGGTGTTTAGGGTTAGAATATATTTTATTTAACTGCAATTTTTAAAAGATGCTTAGTTAGAATTCGTTTTAACTACAATTTAAATACAACTTTAAAATATTTTCACTGTTATTCCAAATTTTTTTTTAAAAGAAAAAAAAAGTAAATGTAATATAATTACCTACAGTATATAAAATTATTTTTCATGTTAAAATATAAATATGTATACTACCTGATTGCCCTTTTTAAATTTATTTTTAAATTTTTTAAATATTATTTAAGGAAAATTTTTGACAATGACGGCATATAATAGCTATTTCATTTCTCTGACTCTGTAAATTTTTATTTTTTATAAATTTAGTAATATATAGTTTCTGGTGTATGCACAAAGGACATGGGTCGTTTAATGACCTACATATTCTAGCTTTTCTTATTAACTTCCATTTTACTGTCGGTGTTTTATATCTTACTGTTCTTTCTTTTTATTTATATATATATATATATATATATATATATATATATATATATATACATGTTGGGAAAAAAATATCTCACAACTATGCTACCCAGGTTTTGATTACTAGATCTCTTCAGGCAGGTTGTAAAAACTGTAGTATAGTGAAATTGGTGAGAGTGAGACTTAGGAGGAGGAGGATCAGAAGACCAGGAGGTGGATGGTATTGGTGGGAGTGGGACTAATAAAGGGGAGGGTTGCAAAAAAAATAATTTTTGGAAAAAACACTCACAATATCACACTTCTCACTTGTGGAACTTTCTTTTAGATTCTTGCTTCCAGTCAACTTTGATCTCAAGAAATTTAAATGCAATGTCAAACACTATCTTCTGTCTTAATTCCTGTTTTTTTTTTATTGTTCTCTCACCTTAATAATGTTTCTTTTTCTCATAGTCTTTCACTCAGTAACCCTCACATCTTAGTGGCTTTATTACCTTGTTTGGGATGAAATGAATTAAAAAAATATCCATTTTACCAAATTTTAATTTATACAGATTTTTAGGTTTTTTTTTTTTTTTTTTTTTTGTCACAAACACCAAAACTAATGTCATGCTAATCGTTATCGTAAGTCTTGTAACTTTTGTTCAACTCCCACACCATTTTATCTTCATATTGGAATGTCTTTCTTAATATGGTAAATATATATCTTTCCTCTCTATTTGGTTGCTGAGTTTTCCGTTTAGAGACCCTGTGAATTCTCAGACATTCCCAGAGAACATGGGGTGATGTTAAAGTGTGGGGAGTAGTATGAAATATGATCTCTTTCAAAAAGCTTACTAAGGTAGTGCATAGGGAACGATGTAAAGGTCTACATGACTGAAGGAATATGTTGGCGATAAATTCTGTCTTAATAGTTTTATATTACATATGTGAGCATTAGTCAGGCTTCTTTTATTTGCTTCTAGATTCTCCACGAACCCAAAATATCTAAATGTATCACAATGCTTCCAGAAAGATGATTTGCTAGTGGGCTAAATGGATGTCAAATTTCAGGGAGCATGATTTCTATTCAGAATATCTGAGATTGCATAAGGCTTAGAATTTCAACTGTACATTTAACATTATTGTCTTTTCAAAAAGCATTAACCCACTTTTCTTTGTGTGCTGTTCCATGGCCATATTTTGATTTGATTGATTCAGTTTTTATGGTTGATCAGCCCTTTGCAGGTTATTTAAAGCCAGAAAATATTTTTTTGATTGTAAGAATCTTTTTTTTAAATATAGATAATGGTTTAATGATACAAATCTTACTATTTAACCCATAGCTAGGGGAAGAAGAGATGGATTCATACCTTCCCCAAGGGTATTTGCATGTCAGTGAATATAACAAACCCTACAGGAATCAGAACTCAGATCATTTCCGAACCATTATAGCCATTCTGTCTTTCTTATGTGATGGACTGTTGTTGCTCAAGTTCTCTATTGAGCACTTTATTCTGGTCATTATTTACATTATTCAGACTATTGTCCTCATCTTTGTCACCGTATTTATTACAGCGTTTCGGCTGTTGTATGCTCTGGCCTTCTTCAGTTAATTTCCCTCTGAAAGTTCTCCACTTCCTTAACCGGGTATTGAACTCACAACTCTTTGGGCCCTGTCACGGGATCTAACCAACACCTCAAGGACACATGGCACAGTGGATAAAGGCATTGGTTAGATCCAGTGACAGGACCCAAAGAGTGTTCAATACCCGGCTAAGGCAGTGGAGAACTTTCAGAGGGAAATTAACAGGAGATAACTGATAACTGACATCCATTAAAAACATGGCACGTGGAACTAGAACAGTCTACCCCAGTGAGCAAAATAAAGGGTAAAGTAAATAAATAAAGTTCGACATTCCAACTACTTGAAGAAGGCCAGAGTGTACAACGACCGAAACATTGTAATAAATATGGTGACAAAGATGAGGACAATAGTCTGAATAATGTAAATAATGTACATAATACCTCATCTCAGAAATATAGACAAAATTCTGGTCATTTTCAAATACATTAAATTCCAGTAACTTTTATAGATGTTAATAGTTTGAATTACATTTCTTATTACTATAAATGCTATTTTTAGTGGTTACAAGTGTTTGAGTTGCTATCTCTGTTTATTTTTTATTTTCTTAAATAGTGAAATTAAAAACAAACCAGCCTAGATCTGATAGAAACTCAAACACTTGTAACCAGTGAAAATAATGTATGTATATGTGTGTATGTGGGGGGAGTAGGCATTATTTATTTATCTGAATCCCACATAGACAAACTAGAATTATGATACACTTATGCACATAAATTGTACACACAAACACTGCTTGATGAGTCAAATGTATGTGAAGTATGCTTAACCAAGGAAAATCAAGCAACACAAAAATAAGAATACCAAAAACATTTTTTCTATATCTCATTCTCTGGTGAAACTTTAATAAAAGCAAAACATGTTAGATTATAAAGATTTCCTCTTTGTTCTTTATCCTATGCTACTGTCTCTCTCTCTCTCTCTCTCTCTCTCTATATATATATATATATATATATATATATGTAATGTAATGTAATGTAATGTGTGTGTGATAATGTTTAGAGAGTGCCATGATCACAAGGTCATCACAGTAAATGTGTGCCCTGGCTCTTGCAACATTTCACCATTCCTGGCAGAATTTCTATTATCACAGTGTGGGATATCTATTAACAAAAGTGATGGGGGAAAAAAAATGAAATTGGCTAAACTATACACCACAAAAAAATTTAAAATTCCCACCATCCCACTTCATGTGTAGTTGCACCAACATAACAAATTTAGTCTGATGAAGTCCTAAAGGACAATATGCGTCATGCAGAAACATTTTCTATTTTGTCATACATTTTTCACCAATATGTTAATAGAAATAAGCAGCTCTTAAAATGAGTCTGCTGTGTATGGACATTGTAAAGAAAATGCTCCACACCATATAAAATGGCAGTGTGTGTGTGTGTGTATATATATATATATATATATATATATATATATATATATATAACAAATTTCATATGTATGTACAAAGGACATTGTTGTATCTTATGTTTAATATGATCCCATATTTTTTATTCCTCAAATGTCTGATTAGACTTGGCAGTACTAGAAATCTGTTTAAGTATTTTCGGACAAATATGGCTGCACTTTGTGAAAAACTCTCAACAATACCATTCGTTGAGAGGAAGAGTAATTCCCTTTGGGTAAGATTCAATTCTTGAAACTTTGTTTTCAAAATTTTGTTTTACCTGGTAATATCTCTCAGCGTGTTTCTCGGGTTAAGTGTCGAACATTTTTTTAATGTTGAAAATCAGCTTTCCTCAGAGACGAAATTATTTATTTTCTGAAGCGCCTAGTTCAATTAAAACTCATTATGTATCTATCTGGGTAGAGTCTGGCACACTTTGTTTTTTCTATGATAGGTTTCTGTTTGCAAATATTTGTCGGAGGGTGATCTGGTTGTTGGTAATAGGATTAGGACCAAGAATATGTCTTATTTGAATTTCTTAATAAAAAGAAATTGCTCACAAGTTACAACAGATAGACATATTTTTAACTTGTCTGATTATGAGTTGTCTGTCTCCCAGAAGGTCGCCTTGTCTCGAGGTCTTGAGTTTTGTATTCCTCCCTAAGAAAGTTGAGGTTGAGGTGTTTAGTAATTTCGGAGGTCCTCCTTTCTCAATTATTAAAGCACCATCCTAACTCTGAGGACCATTTGTTCGCCTTAAAGCCCGGTTAAAGGACTTGGCATATGGCATTGTAGACTCAAATGTTAACTCCTCTGGGTTTGTGTGGCAGAGGAGGCATTTTCAGACAGGTCATTAAAAAACCCAGACATCTATATATTACCAAGCCCCGACAAAGGTGCCGAGTCGTTATATTGAACCAATCCGACTATGTTTGCAAGATGCTATCTATTATTGAGGATAGTAGTAAATTCCAAAATTGGGTGATATTAGTTATGATGATACCCCAAGAACTGAAACTAGATTCCAAAAAAAATTACTGAATTTTATAAAGTAATTTTCTATCGAAAGAAATTTACAATAATATTTGTCCTGTTGGTTCCCAACGTCCTAGGATGTATGGGTTATCAAAAATTCACAAAGAGGGTGTTCCACTTAGGCTAATTTTATCTATGTTGGGTTCTGCCCAACATAATCTTGCCAAGTGGTTATTGGATGTTCTTGATCCGGTTTTAAATTCTACTGAGTATTGTGTGCCTGACTACGCTTAAGTTTGTTAATTATATACAAAATTTAAATCCAAAAACAGCGACACTGGAGTATTTTGTGTCGTTTGATATAAGTAATTTGTTCACGAATGTTCCAATTGATGAAACTATTGACATTTGTGCAGACTTCTTGTATCGTGGGCCCTGGTAAATTCCGTTATTTGAGAGTGTGTTTGTTGAATTGTTGGGGATGGCGATCAAGTCTGTCTCCTTCAGTTTTGACAATTGCATGTATCAGCAAATTGATGGGGTGGCGATGGGTAGTCCCTTGGGTTCTGTGATGGCCAACATTTTTGTTGGTTTTCATGAAAGGCGACTATTTGAGAGGGTTAACAAACCATATTGTTACTTCCGCTATGTTGATGATACGTTCGCATCATTTGCTAATAGTGCAATAGCAGAAGTATTCTTTTCATTATTAAATAATCTCTATCCTGCACTTACAATGGAGGTTGAAGAGAACAATCGTTTACCTTTTCTTGATATCCTTGTGGAGAGAACTCCCTCGGGTTTCCTAACGAGCGTGTACTGGAAGCCCACTTTTTATTGACTTTATCTGGCCTGGGACTCTTTTGCCCCAGAGCCAGAAAGGTTAACCTTATAAGTTGTCTTAGCCATAGGGCATTGAAGATTTGTTCTGAGGTAGACTCGAGGTCAATTCGAGAACAATTAAGAATTGTTTCTAAGAACGGTTACCCAATCAGTTATTAAAACTGTCATTGAACGCAAAGATCAGGAAGTTCAATGAAATTAAGAAATATGGGCCTTCCAAATGTCCTATATATGTCAGGGCTCCCTTGATGGGTCCTGAGAGTCAGACCTATGCTGATAAGATCTCTTCATCCATTAAACGGTGTTATAATGCCGCTACAATCAGGAACATATTTACTACCAGGAGGGCTTTTCCCCACTCTGCCGTAAGGATGTTTTGCCTCACCTACCATAATAATTTAGTTATTTATCAATTTAAATTTCGATGCGGGCTCAACTATGGGGCAAACTATCCAGAGGTTTGAGGTTAGAATCGCCCAACATGTCCCAGGCTGCTGCACAGGCATGAGTTTGTGACATCCGGTGTTCACAGACTCATGCCTCTGCTATCGGCAGAACATCTATTAAATTCGGTGTTTGTAGGGACTGAGTATTCTCCCATTTCTTTTCGGTATTGCATTAGGCTAGAACAGACTCCACCTTTGACATTTTGAGTCTGTTATTATCAACATAATGTAGGCCTGCCCTTCATGCGCATAACGGGAGATGAAGTTTGTTATTTTATTTGGGGAACGGGTACATGATTTGAGGTAAAACAACCTTCCGCTTACCATCCTGTTTTATTACGGTATTAATAAAATTTTCTTGTTAGCACTCCATTTTAGATTACTGACGATTGTGTTTGAAAATGTGTTTGGTTTAAAATGTAAATTTATTTTATGTTTTAAACGGATATTGTTGTATCTTATGTTTAATATGATCCCATATTTTTATTCCTCAAATGTCTGATTAGACTTGGCAGTACTAGAAAATATGTTTATATATATATATATATATATTGAATACACATAATATCCCATGACTTGGAGTTTCATGCAGTTATGCAATTAAGTGTGGCAAAATTCACATTCTTGAGAGTAATCCCCCTTGATGCATAGTGCATTTATATTAATTCAAAATTTTTTCAAATAGATTTTTTTTTAATTCCCTGTCTTTTGACCTTAACACTTTCATCAATATAATATAGTGTGTCTGTTAGGGATTAGTGTAGCATCTGTGCAGTCTGACTTGGATGAACATTTTCCTACCAGGCCCCCTGTCTAGGATTAGGCTCTTATCTGTGCAGTTTGTCTTACTTACTACTTGGAAATCAGTTTTCTTATGATGCACAAAGAGGACAATGATAGCATTGTGTTTTGATCGTGATTAGATGTTTCAATGAAAGTAAGGTTTACTTGTTATCTGAGATATGTGTATGTATGTGGGGATCATGTAATGGTTATACATGAGGAAAGTGAAAATGACGAGCCACGTTCAAATTCTTTTTGAGTCGGTTTTGTTTACATCAGGCTAATGCCTTTGGGAAAGGTGTGACTCTATCTACCTCCAACTATGGATTAAATAGTAGTTGACTCTTACATTGTGGAACAGTGTAGGAGAAGATGAGGATGGCTGTTTGGAGACTTTGTATGTCACTGTATTTCTGCTGTCAGATCTTCCAAAAAGTGCAGCTGCTTCGACACAAGCCTTCAGCACTCTAATCCAATCACCTGTGTGGGTAGGGGTTCAATTCTGGATTGAACTGTTGAGCCCCTAACGTATCAAAATAGACTGAAAAGTCAACACACACATTTTTCATTACTTCAAAGTTATTTTTAGTGAATACCAATGTTTGAAATAGATATTCCATTTTTATTTAAAACAGTGTATATTATATCCATCAGACATGGACACTGAGAAACATTAAAGAAAATGTAATCTCTGATTAATACACACTGTTTAAAACACAAATGTGATCTGCTAAAGAATAACTTTGAAGTAATAAAAATGTAGGTTTAAAAATATATCTATTAATCCTTTAGAAATTGCTTATACACACACACACACACACACACACACACAACATATATATATATATATATATATACACATAACAATGTATATATATACACACACATATACATACATACATATATATATATATATATATATACATACATACATACATATATATATATATATATATATATATATATATATATATATATATATATAATTAAGAAAAAAGCTATAATCCATTATCAGTAATAAATTTATTTTGATGATTATATATTGAATAATCCCTACCAATTACAATTTGGTATTATATATATATATATATATATATTAAACAATAAAAAAAATGTTAAAAGAATTAAAATTTCAGATACACTGGATTGTATATTAATATTTTTTTGTTTTATTATTTAAGGTTATTCGATTAGTTTTGGCCTGCATGGCCATCATCAAGAGAAAAAAATGTTCTGCTTTTTAGTAGCAGTGAACTTTAGGGGTTAATCTGTATATAACATTTTTCTTACCCATTATGTTTTAAAAGTATTTAAAATAGAGTACTCGTGTATAAGAAAATGAATATGCAAATAATGTATATATGAACAGGCGTAGAGGTTTATCCCTTGTTTCCTGTTTAAGATTGAGTTTCCAGTTCCTTCTAATTTCTACTGCCACGCTTTACTTCTAACATCTCCAAGTGAACTGTGAAATGTTATTCACTAATGAAATTTTGACCTATTGAAGTTTAGAATTAAATGTTATCTTTCTTGCATCACCCCAAGAACTTCACTTGTTACCCTTTCTTATGCTAATACAGCACCATACAGTAACTCTTTATCTTGAGTGGCTCTTGGGCCTTGTATTGAGTGAACATTAGTAAAAAAAATGACATTTTTTAAGGTAGAAATTTTTGTGTCTGTCAATTTACTCATGTTTTTCATCAATCTACAAAATGGTTTCACATAACAAGCATTTATGTAAATGCACTTAAGTATTTCTATTAAGTATAATATCCACTTTGTGTGCACATGTGTTGAGATAGTCATGTATGTATGTATATATTAACAAACATCTATATGCACAGACATTTATTTTTCACTTATGAATATGTCTTCATAACTGCAGATGTGTGTCTGTGTATTTTGTTATTGACCAATCAGATTTAAGATCTTTAACAGACCACAAATATTATTGGTCAGTTACTGATTATATGCCCATTCTATATTTTTTTTTTTAAATTTTATCATTTATGAATAAGGTGGAGTTCTCTGCATTTCCCTGATAAATCAGTCACGTTTATAAAAAAAGAAAGACATTTTTCAAAGTTTTATCTCTTTTTCTCTACCTTCCGCTCAGTTTTTTTATTTTTATTTTTTGCCTAAGGAGGGCATGAACTCCACCCACCTCTTCAAGAACATGAGGAAGTTTATGATAGATTTAACTTATGTAGAAATAGGACCTATTTTTAAGTCCTGTGTTGGGATGTGTGTTTTTATCTGTTTTTGTCCTTAAAAAAAAAAACAGTGTAAAAATGTAACATTTGCTATATATATATATATATATATTACATACACAGACACATGCACACACACATATATACTGAAGTAGACACTTATAAGTATTCATTGGTGTATCATAAATTAGTCCCTTGCAAAAAAACATCTTCATGTAAAAATATTTACCTATAGATATATTAAAGGGAAGTGTGTGTATACTTATATATAATTTAGTTTTTCCAGTGTTCTTACATTTTTCCATCTGGTGGCAGTAAAGGAGTGCAAAATTTGTCCATTAATCCAAGCACTTCCAAACACTTATTTAACCATTTTCAAAACGTTTATTTTTAGGTATTATTAATTCCTTTTCATATTTGACTGTTTGAAATAGTTTGGAAAATGGCTAAAGAATTGATTTAAAGTACATGGAAAATACGGACAATTATTGCACTCCCTTAATAACACCTAATGGGAAAATGTAAGAATGTTGGAAAAACTAAAAAAATTCATCAACCTTTCATTATGCTTCATATTCAAAAACAAAACATGTTTAAAAAAGGTTATATATATATATATATATATATATATATATATATATATATATGAATATATGTTTATAGATGTGTGTATATATATATATATATGAATATATGTTTATAGATGTGTATATATATATATACATATGTATATTTGTATGTGTGTGTGTATATACATATAAGTGTGTATTTTATATATCTATATATATGGTATAAGATAACAGTTTGGAAAAAAAAATCGTAGTTTTTTGCCAACGCGTTTCATCTTTCAACATATAAGCAAAAAATCTCAGATGTTTTCCAGTTGTCATCTTATACCAATTTGTCTTATCCACAGAATTGATCTGGGAAATTTACTATAAATATATATCTATGGGTGTGTGTTTGTATGTGTGTCTGTGTTTGTATATGTGTGTTTGTTCATTTGTGTTTGTGTGTGTGTGTGTGTGTGTGTATATATATATATATATAAAAGTGAACATAGAAGTCAACACTTAGAGGCGACAGTCTGTTTCATGCGATATGCAATCGTCATGCCAACTTGTTTCACCTTTTTTGGATAGACTTGTGACTGGCGATGAAAAATGGATCTTTTATCGAAATGTTAAGCTTCGTAGACAGTGGCTTGGTAAAGGGGAAGGACCCCAGCCACAGTCAAGAAGGGGACTTCATAGGCAAAAGGTTCTTCTTTCAATCTGGTGGGATCGCCAAGAAATAATCCACTTTGAATTCTTACCACCTAATGCAACAATTAATGCTCAAATATACTGTCAGCAATTAGAGCGTTTGAACCAAACTTTGAGGAAAAAAAAGACCTGCTCTAGTGAATCAAAAGAGGTGATGTTTCATCAGGACAATGCGCCAATTCACACAGCAAGAATCATGTCACAAAAAGATCGGAAGAACTTGATTGGGAGAAAATTCTCATCCACCTTATTCTCCCAATCTTGCCCCTTCAGACTACCATTTGTTTCAGAAGCTTACAGAATCATTTTGGAAGAAACAGCTTTTGTAAATACAGGAAGAGATTAAAACTGACATTTGTGAGTTCTTCGAATCAAAGCCAAAAGAATTTTACAGTAATTGAATTAGTAAGCTTGTTAATAGATGGAAGGAAGTCATAGATAATCAGGAAAATACATTGTTGATTGAATCTGTAATTAAATGTAACATTTGGTCACTTGTTTCTTTTATTCAAAATTGGACAGAACTTATGAGATGACCTGATATATATATATATATATATATATATATATATATATATATATATATATATATATTTATTTATGATATTCATAATTATTATTATTATTTTATATTTTTATTTTATTCATTAATAATAATAATAATAATGTTCCAAATAAACTATATCTTCTACTAAAGTGTGTAAATGCTATCTTTTGTATTCGTTTGTTATATTGCCTTATGTATAAGTTTATTAGGTTGATTTGTCTATATTTGTTTGCTTTGTGTATGTTTTATTGCGTTAGTTTTGTATATCATATAATTTTTTTCTGTAGTTATTATTTTACATAGTATAATGTTTTGAATATGATTTATTTGTACTATTTACATCATTCTGACTGTTGTCCTCATCTTTATTTCCATATTTACAACATTTTGGCTGTTGTATGCTACAGCATTCTTCAGTTGATATACAATGTAAATAGTTATGATACCTCATCTCAGGAACAAGACAGATAATTTATTTTATACATTATATCAGGAATGCATGGATTGTATATAATTGATAATTATTACACTGGATTGTATATATATATATATATATATATATAAATGGACAAAGTCCGATATATTAACATTCTTTTATAGAATTAAATATTTAAGTAAATGAAATAAACATGCCTGAATGTCCTAGAAATTTTCACAGAAAATATTCATTCTTCAACAGATTTGAACATTTACCCTTTTAGTTTACATTTGATACACCATGAGCAGACATGAATGTGCGTGAGAGATTCATGGAAGATTGAAGTTTAAATACAGTAAATTCCCCTTGCTAACTGAATGCTCCTTCGGTAAAGCTTCATTATCGGGTAAAGGCACATCAAGCTAAATGATGATGCTGTAAAAGATACATGTTCAAAATTTCTCGGACATTCAGGCCGGTAAATGTTGTTTAATACTGTTTATTATTATAAACAGAGCATTTACTTAAATATTTGTATCTATAAAAAGAATGTTAAACATAAAAATGTCTTAAAATATATATATAGATAGATAGATAGATATATGTTAGTCATTATAGCTTTTATACCTTTTTTTAACTTATTTACTTTTTTCTCTATTGATAAACCTGTTGATTAAATGCTGGTTTACTGTATGATAAATTGAGTGAAAATACTTATTCAGATGGTCATGTATATTGCCTTATGTATGAGCTGATAAGATTGATTTGTCTGTTTATTTGCCTTTTGTGTGTTTTTTACTTTTTTATATAATATATTTTTGTCTGTAGTTATTATATATAGTATATGTAGAAATTGTTATCTTATGTATGATTTATTTGGTACATTGTGTCAGGAATGAATCTATTGTATAAAGTTGATATTTATTACACTGTATTGTATGTATATTAGTCATTGTGTCTTTTGTACACCATTTAAATTTTTTTTTTTAGCTTATTTATCTTTTTCTCTATTGATAAACCTGTTGATTAAATGCTGGTTTACTGTATAATAAATTGAGTAAATGTACTTATTCAGGCTGTCAAGGTTTTTAAAAAAATCTGCTAAAGACAGTAACATATTTCTTCAAAAGAGAACACATAACACTTATTTTCTCATGGTCACAAATTACAGCAACTCTTCCGCTACAAAGATGCACTTATTTCACGCTTGCTTTTCCTTTTTTTTGTGCTATTCTCATAACAGACTTTTGTTGTTCTATGAAAATAAGTGAGAGTTTTGTCTGAGACAAAAGGCTTCATTGCTTTCCTTAAAGAGAATGAAAATAGATTTATTCCATCATAATTATTATTATTATTATTAAGGTTTATCAAAAATAAAGCTGAATTCCTGTACACATCTCAAAAATATGTTTCAACTGCATTTTTAATATTCTTCTTGGTGGTGTTATTATTTTTATTACTATTCTTATATACTTGGAAGTATCAAAAGTATTTTCATTTTTTATGGCCCTCTACTCCAAAGCTTATTTCATGTACACATTTATAGATAATCTAGGACACCACTATATTATTAATATTATTATATATTAAGGTATATTAAAAGTGTTTTTCTTTTTTACAGACCTTTTTACACATTTAAAGACTTTATGTAAATCTATTAGATTTGTTAGTATAAAAAAAAGGACTGTCAAGGTGCAAAAGAAAATATAAACATGTGAATGATTCGATATACGGAGAGAATATTTATTCGACTCCTCACCACTACACAGTATAAACAAACATGGCCGTCCTTTTCCCAATGATTTTCAGGAGATAGCTCACATAGATTAACAACAGTTCCCCTTTTCTTTTTTCAGTTTGGAATCATCTAATTTAAAAAAAAAAAGGCTTTTTATTTTGATTACAGATGATTCCTTTGTTCGGATATGAACCCAAGGATCTTGAATGATGGCACCCTTTCTTTATCAAGGAGTCGGCAATTTGTACATCAGTTGATATCCAAGAGATCTCTGCATTCCTTTTCTGTCAATCATTTTCTCTCAAAATAGCCATCTCTATGCGAAGTCTCTTATCCAAAATTTGGGTTGAGGAATGTACAGAATCATAGAGACAGGAATTGTCTGTTTTGCAGAAGATCTTAATGTTGTTAGTATCATCGTTCAATTGTAGTATTTCTAACAAAAGTTTTTTATAAAAAATACAGGCTTCTGCCATGTCAACCATAGCTAAAGTTTCATAAAGTACTTTTGACAACTCTTCTATACGCTTAGACTGCCAGGCAATGGGCATATTGTCATTGCTTCCAACTAAAAAAAAGTATATAGCCTCCCCTGTGAACCTCCATCTGTTAAATTGCCAAAAGAAGCATCACTGTATGCACTAATTTTTTAGGGTGCTCAAGGTTCCCAAGTCTGAATATCTATATGAGATTTCTCCTTTTTTGCTTTTTTTTACCACCCTGTTAGCCTGTTTTAAACATTCTACATTTTCTTGTTTTAGTATCGAGCTTAACTCACTGACATCATAACTAAGATCGGGTCTGGTTTGGGTGGCTAACCAATTAAGTTGTCCGATCAGTTGCCTGGTTTCAGTAACCTCTGTTGAAGATATTGCATCTTTCAAATTTCTGCCTGGTTAGTGTTTTTGACATATTCGTCCTGTCCAAGTTTAACATCATTCCCAGTTTTCTTTATGCTTAATCCTATACTGAACTCAGCAACTTCCTCAGATTTGATCCTAAACAAGTGACGAATCCTGTCCATGACTCTGCTCTGAAAAATCTCCCGAGCCTGCAAAGCAAAAATCATCAACATGAGTAGCTATAATACCATGCAGTTTGTTTTTCCAAGTTCCATGTAAATATGGCTTGATCATATTTTGAAACCACTTTTCCTCTTTGAGTGTCAGGTACCAGGACCTTGATGCATCAGTCAAACCATATACACATTTGGAGAGTTTCCAAATATATCCTGGAGGTACCTTAGCTTCTTTGGGAGGATGCAAAATAGATCAATCGGTCCAACTCTTTGCTCTGTAAAAATGCTGTTTTTATGTCCATTGATTGCACACCCAATGGTTAGATGCCATTATAGCCAAGGCTATAAGAGCATGTTGGAGAATCATTTCTATATTGCCCGCATCCCTTTCCTGAAAGCCTCTAAGCCTGGAAGTCTAGCTTTATAGATCTGTTTTGCCATTGACATTTTTATTAGTATAAACCCATCTTGTGGATATTTTGCATTGGCCTTGGTCAGGCACTTGGGTGTAAAACTTTATTTTCAACCCAGCTTTGGAGTTCGTTTTTTCTCTTGCCATTTCAGGTCGTGATTAGAAGAAGAAATCATAATGTTTTCCCTCATCACTAGAGGTAGCTTTCCTTTTTATTGGTCTGGCTTTATTTTCTTTCCATTCCAATACTCCATGATTGAAGTTCAGCCAGAAGGGTTCACCTTGTTCCATAGCCACATTCATTAAATGCTTGTTTTTACCTGTAGCTTTGCCTGCCCTACTTATGACGTTCAATGTTCGCCATTCGAATCATCATCATTGGCAAGTTTGCATTTAATGGATTGTCCTGGCTTGGGAAGCGAATTGTTTGTGAATTGATTTTTGCTTTGGTAGCACGTGCCTCTCTCACAGTCTGATGTTGTGCAACATGATCAAGTTCCTGGTTCTTCAGCAACATCAAGTTTTAGCCAGACATTGATAAGTTTGAAGATCCTCAGGCTCACTTTTGTGAAGTGGTGGATTCACTTATAGCCTCACTTTCAGAGGAACTTTGATATGTTTCTGGCACGAGCCGTAGCACATGGTCAAGGTGCCCCCATGTTTAACAAGTACCTGCTTGTGCTCCCACCCCATGACAGTTCCTGGACCGAGCCATCTATCACAGAAATTTCTCTTATAGAAAAACAACATCACCATTTTTGTAGGATTGTGTTGTACTAGTCCTAACTTGAATGATGCCGAATTTTCAAGACCTCACACATAATAAATTGTTTTCAGCTGCATGCATGGCATTGAGGTTACTGGCAACTATCTCACTGGAGACACCTTCTAATGCAGGAGTTTATCATTCAAAAGGAGGGCAGATTGGGATTCCTCCAAAAACAAGCTGATTGGGGCTGAAAGCACTGTGAAGTGTATTCTTTGCACTTATAGCCCATGCTAGTGCTATCTCAAACTACAATTTGTGTCCCCTACAGTCTTTTGACCATTTCTCCCAATATCCCATTGTGTCGTTCATTTAAGCCATTACTCCATGGACTTTCAGCAGCAGTGGTACGCTTTAACGATATTTAAATTCTGTGCCATGTCACGGAATGATTCGTTATCAAATTCCCTACCATTATCAGTTAAGATAGATCCAGGAGTCCCAAATACGCTATCCAGTGTTTAAACATACTTCCTGATGATGTCCCATCTTTTCTTTACTTGGAATCCTAACGCCGACACTGTATCTGGTAGCATGGTCAATCAAGTGCAGTACCTTGTTACCATTAATCTCTTTTAATATCCATAACAACAGTTTCATTAAAATAAGATCCTAATGGGAATCCAACAATAGGTCTAGGTTCGTTTTTTTATAAATAATACAACTTCAATAAATTCAGGATCTCTTATTCCAGCATTTCTAACTAAATCACATAATTTCATACTACTGGGATGACTAAATTGTCTATGTAATTTGGTTGCAACTTTCACTTTTTCTGATTTGTTTTTAGAGGAGATTTCTTTAACAAGAAGAATGTGTTTGAAGGGGTCTGGTGATAGGGATGTGATAATGACCAGACGATGTGCATCTCAATGGAATTTTCTTTTTAAACATCGTCACACTGTCATGTTCAAAATTGAGACAGGTTCCAGCTCTTTCATTGCATCTTTGCTTAAGAGAAGTGGAATTCAGAATCCAAACATCGGTAACAATATTGACGTCATCGTCTGCGATGACACATGGTAGAGCCACATTGACGTCTCAAAATTATTTTTTTTTTGCATCAGTTTGCGAGAAACATTCATACCATTTTTTTTCCACAAACGGTGCCAGATGCACCACTTTAACAAAGGAACCAAGTGTCTCACCCAAAAAGCGTTGGTGGTTTTTGCTGACTCATCAGCACAATGTTTACAGATAACTATGTTCGTCGTCCCCATGTTTGTCCCGGGTATCGTCGACATAAGGGCAGTCGTAAGACCAGTGAAATTTGCAGCCACATTTAAAGCAATACAGTGGGGTTTTCTCCTAGCGGGTTTATTTTTTTTTTTCAGTGGAGCGTTTTTGTTGTTGTTGTTTCGATGTCGTTTTCCACCGCGGTATTTTTTCCTCGCTGACTATTAAATGCGAATCCACTATGGGAAGAGCGACCAAGTATCTCAGTAAAGTACATGTTGCCCTTTTGACCACTTTTGTAGAGTTCATCAGATGAAGCTTAGACGGCTGTCTATGATAATCTTCGTTAATTGTGCCGACATGGAAGAGAGTGTCCGCCGACAGTCGCCTTGATAGTCTTTTCATTTTCAGGGTTGTCGGAAGACACTTTAATGCCCTGAATTACCGGTTCAGGCAGGATGATGTTGAAATCTTCAACTTAGCAACGTGTCGGCTTCGGTTGATGAGAAAGTCTTCCACTGATTTTCTTTTCGTAGGCCAGAAAGGCCGACTTTTATATCTTCCAAAAAAGTGTCCAATTTTCCATACAGTTTAGCCATTCCATTTCAGAATTAAGTGCCGCACAATTCCAATTTCTCTGGGTTTTCCTTCCAAAGAAACCTCGCTAAGGCGCGTTTGTTTTGTCAAGGACGTGGCCATTTCCTTCTTTGCCATTACGGGTTTCCACGTGCTGTACTTGTCTTTAAGACGGGCGGTAAGACGGCGGTAAATGCTTTAAAGCCACATGGAATGTTAGTATAAAAATAAAGGACTTTGCATAAAGAAAAATATAAACATGCCGATGACGGACTCGACAACGGATACGGAGAGAATAGTTTATTCGATTTTCACAGTATTGAAACATGGTTGCCGCCCCGACTTCCGACCGAAGTCCTTTTCCCGGCAGGATACAGTTCACATAGATTAACTATTTTGTATTTAATCTTTTAACATCATCTTTCCCAATTTTTGAGGCTCAAATCATCTCCCCAATTCCACTTCCTGTTCTGCCATCCATTCATACAATCTTGTCAAGTAGGTGGCCTGGTTCCTTTCTCTATCTCTCTTGACCTCACTATGCCCCGTGAGTGTTAAATATTCCAAGCCTTCCTGTTATAACAAGAAGACTAGAAAATACATTAACAAAGGTTTTAATAAACAAAGTAGCCTGATGCTGAATAAGGAAAAAACCAAGCCAATGGAGGTTACAAATATATAACAAAACAGTTCTAAGAGAGGTAATAATTACATGAAGACTACCAATTAAGGGAAGTAATATATATTGTATCACCTCCTTTCTGTGTCCAAGAAATGCTCTTTAGGTGTTTACTTTTATGCAAACCTTTACTCCAAAGCTTATTTCATGTATGCATCTAATGACA
Organism: Acanthosepion pharaonis; assembly: GCA_903632075.3. Classification (NCBI taxonomy): domain Eukaryota; kingdom Metazoa; phylum Mollusca; class Cephalopoda; order Sepiida; family Sepiidae; genus Acanthosepion; species Acanthosepion pharaonis. The sequence goes on along the minus strand of CAHIKZ030000408.1, from coordinate 860,521 downwards.
ATATAAGACTCAACTAAGTGTTTCATTGAGACTGATTATATATAAGGGTGTTTCATTAAGAGGGATCAAAGTCAGCAGTAAATAAATCAGTTTTATTGGTGAAAATTTCTTTCTCTATTGGATCATGTTATTTAAGTCATGGCAATTATGTGTGAAAAATAATATCGCCCAAATGTCTGCCAAATATGAAAGAAAAAGAAAAAAGTCATCAGATGCTTAAACTTAATTCATGTTGAAATTGGTCCAAGTTATTGGAACACCCTTTATATCATTAATATTGTTATACATTAGTGTGTATCAAAAGTATTTTTGTTTTTTTAAAGACCTTTGCTCAAAAGCTTATTTCATGTTCCCACCTAAAGACAGTCATTGTATCATTATCAATACTATTCAGATATGCCTTTTTTTTCATTTTTTTTTCATATGTTACAATAGCAATTATTTAGATAAAGGTAATTTGAAGGCATTATATTAAACCTCAAAACTGCTTGCTGTAAAAAAAAATACCTTTATTCTTTTTGCCATACTTAATCTTTACAAGAGTTAGTTTAGCCCCCAAATGGAATATTGCTGCAATATTTTCACTTTTTTGCCTTGATAGAGACTTTCTGCCACACTTCATCTTAAAGAGTCAGATTAAACCAAAAATGGCATATTGCTGTCATGTCTGATGTGGAGCTGCACAATCCCCTCCCTCTTTCCTTGACAGCATTCAGAATCATTTATGTGATCTTGTGAGGGATGTTTTATTTTCTATCTTACAGCCTCTATCCTACAGATCCAATGTGGCAAGTCTATCACTATTTCCATGGCAAATGTTCAGATGAGCTTTATGCCGAGGACTCCCATTCTACGTCCATGGAGTTTAATCACTTATATTTCTTTTGTATTACATTCATAAGATGGAAGTTCCACTCAGAGCAACTTTTTCCCCCAAACTGCTTCCCTCTAGAACAGACTGTTGTGTGGAGGCTTCCCTTAACCCTGCAATCTTGACCTCATCAAGTCAAGGGTCTATTGCTGTATATCCTCTTTATCCTCACTTCATGTACCTCTACTTACATTCAGTAACCCTCTACCATGACTTGCACTTGAGCCTTGTAAGCTTAAAAGTATTTGAACCAAACAGCAAAAATATTTCTGATCGTCTTATTCTATGTGCTGTGTACCTTCAGAACATGGGCGATCATAGCACTTCTCAACTTCCTATCCCTTGTGGCCCTTAGCAATTTTTCTCCTTTTTCTAAACCTCCCATTCTGTCTTCCATTCTCCAGATATTGAAACAGCCTGTCATTAATTTGCTGACATGAAATTTTTGGCTAAGATTGATCTGGAATCTGTGTATAATTAGATTAAAATTGACATTTTCAAGAAGCCACCAAAATAAAACACTCCAGTAGGTCTTCTAAGGTGGACTCGTCTGCCATTTGTGATTAAATCATCCAGCCACATATTCCAAAAGGCTATTGAGAAAGTTTTGGAAGGAGTAAAAAACATCATTGTCTATCAGAATGGCATAGGTATTGGTGATTCTGAGGAGGTGCTAAGGAATAAAATGGAACAAGTTCTGAGCAGACTGAGTAATACAGGCATAACAATTAATTGAGATAAGTGTAAATTTAATTGTGAGAAAATTTCATACTTAGGGTATCAAATATCTAAAGATGGGATCTCACCAGATGACAGATTTATTAGCAAAACATCAGGAATAAGTACACCAAAAAATAAGAAAGAGTTAGAATCTTTCTTGGGTTTGACTAACTTTTATAATAAATATATACCTCAATATAGCGACATGATTGAACCTTTTGCGAACTTGAGAAAGAAGAGTAATGAATTTCAGTGGACTGAAAGACAGGATGTGGCCTTCAAAAAGCTAAAGGAAGCATTTATAAACAAGCCAGTAGTTAAGGTATTTGACCAGATGAAAGAACTCACACTAACTACTGATGTTAGTGAACATGCCGTAGCAGCAATCTTATCACAAGAGGGACATCCTATTATGTATTTGTCCAGAAAGTTGATGGCAGCAGAGACAAATTATTCTAATATTGGGAAAAAAAAGCACTGGCAATTGTCTGGAGTAATGAAAAGGTGTGCAATTTGTTGGTGGGTAAGACATTTCTACTAATGTTGGATCACAAGCTCTTAGAGTTCATTTTCAACCTGAGGAAAGAGTTACCTAAAGTCACATCGTCCATAATGTTGAGGTGGTTGATTAAACTTATGGCATTCAATTTCGACATTATGTATAGTAAAGGAAATGCCATTCCACATGTAGGTGCATTGAATTTTAATACCCAGAATGTTGAAACAAAGGACAGTTGTGAGGACAGAATTTCACACACAGTAGAGACATATCTATTATCCTTCGGGTGGCTCAAGTTTGAAACAGAAAAGGATCCTATATTAAAAAGAGAACGGAATAGAATACGGAAAAATATATGGAGCAATTGCTCTAAGGCAGAAAGGCCTTTTAAGGAAGCAAGGCACAGTTTAATAATTGAGAGGAGACATATGCAGTGGAGATCTTATTGTACCACCAAAATCATTAAGAAAAGTTGTTATTAAAGCAGTATACGACGCCATACATGGTGGTGTATTGAACACATAATTAAGGTTGAAACTACAAGCCTGGTGGCCAGGGTATATGCATGATGTGGAGGATTATGTCATAAAATACCCTACATGTGCAAAGATAAAGAGCTTTAAGCAAATCAAGATTCATTCATAGCTAAAAGAGAAGGACCCAAGAGTACACATGGATCATGTATACATTAATGACGTAGACCTATTCTTCATACTAGTAGACTCATATTCAGGTTGGCCTGAAGTGCTTAAAATTTCAGACAGAAAAGCAAGTACAGTAAAACAGGTGTTAAGAGTAGTATTTTCAAGGAATAGAATACCTAAAACATTGATGTCAGATAATGCACCAGAGTTTGCTGAAGAATGCATATGTATGTAGTTAACACAAATTGGATGTAAGCTATGCAAAGTATCCCCATACGATCCTCAGTTAAATGGAATTGTGGAGAGGATGGTCCAGATGATAAAAGTTGGACTGAAATTGCAGCCTAGAAAATTATCTACCATAGTTGCTTTTAAGTTACAGGACCATCCTGCATGCAGGCAGAACACAAAGCCCCTTTGGCATTAATGGAAAGACAAATTAGAGCCCCAATAACCATGTCCTTCTTAACAAATGAGAAATTTATGGTACAAAACAAATAAGGATTCAAATCCCGAGGAAGCACAATTTGTAGTGCAAAAAGGACTTAATACAGCGGTATTAATAAAAAATGGACAGAACATGTTAACTCATGAAACCAGTTTAGATTGGGAAGAGAGCCGGAAGATATTGAAATGGAGGAAGAGCCTAGTGCAAGAGAAAGGGATCAGGATTATCAACAAGAATTGGAAAGTGAAGGGGAGGAGAGAATGAGTGTGTCTAGTGATAATGAGGAACATTCAAATGAAGAAAATCTGGTAAGACTAAGATCCCTCATAAAAAGGAATCTCTGCACTCACCATGAGACAAGCAGTACACCTCTTGGAGCAGTTTATAGAAGTAGCAGATCTACCAAAGGCATAAAGCCTCTAAGGTTCCTGGAGATGTGGAGATATGCAAATTAGAATCTATGTAAGTGTTCTACACATGGGAGTGGAGTTATCTTTCCTTGACTACACTTCGTATTTGAGCACTATACGTGATACATGTGCTTCTGAGATGAATGACAAGCAACTCTCACATTTTGCTAGTTTTTCTTTACCCTGCTTGGATTTTATAATTATTAAATTCAAACTAATTTTAATAATACATAAATAAATAATTCTCCTGATATCTGAAATTACATAAATCAAAGAATCAGTTACCATTAATTTTCATGGTGGGGGGAATTTCCAGACCAGAAAATAACCTTCTTCCATCTCTCCAGAATCACTCTTACATATTTATAAGTCTGCTACTCATCGTTGATTTGAATATTGCTTCCACACATGGCCTGGTACTCCTGATATATATTTAGAGATTCTTGATAAAATCCAAAGAAAAATCTGCAATGCTATTGGCCCTGACTCGGCATCTCGGCTTCAGTGACTTTCCCACTGCTGTAATATAGCTTCCCTGTGACATTTTTATAAATATTTTCATGGTAATTAATGAACTTTCCTCTTGACTTTATGCATTTAAGTGCATTACTAGATTGGCAATGAGGTCTCATCATTTTACTGGTGAAATGGTGAGATGTAAGCATAAACTGTAAGTTCTATGCTAACAGTTTCTTCTATCACACTTCTGGCTTGTCAAATTCTCTTCCAGCTTCTTGCTTTTCAATCAAGTTTGATCTTCTGTCAAAATCAATCAATTTTGATCTTCTGTCAAAATCAATCAAGTTTGATCTTCTGTCTGAATCAATCAAGTTTGATCTGTCTTAATTCTTTATTGTTCTCTCTCTCCTTAATAGTATTATGTCTCACATTCTTTAACACTCAGTATTGCGTCTTAGTGGATTTATTGCCTTGCTTGGGGAGAAATGATTAAATAATGTCATCCTGCCTTGAATCAAGATTCAATCAAAATATTTTTACAAAATTTGATGTTTATGTGCTTGTACAGGTGAACAGTCTTTTGAAAACTATTTTTTCACTTTTTACAATGGTATATAATTTAGAATTAAATATATATTATTATTTTAAACATATATATACATATACACAAAAATTAGGATTCATACAAATGTAAAATGTATCACTGATTGATGTTATTCCTAGCATCCCAGCTCTAAAGTTTGAGAGATGGACCCTCCAGCAATCACTCCATCCACTCATCAGGAGATATCTGCAATTGACTGTTCGTTTTCTCATTTTTCTTTTATATTGAGTTAAGAAACAATTTATACATTTTTCATTGGTGCAAGATTAATTTTTCTTTTCTTTTTTTTTCTTATCACAAAAATTTTAAATTTAAAAAAATTAAGGATTACAAAAATTTATGCTAAATTTAAAATGTGGGGTGAATCCATTTTCATGCAGTAGTACTAAGTTTTTGTATTTTACTTTTTTCCAGGTATCTTCTGTTTTTGGTAACTTTGGTTTTTCAATATTCACTCAATAATAAACAAATTGGCACTATTTATTTAATGCTCACTTTTCATGAAATTATGAAATTTTATGTCTTACTCTTTAAGAAATTGCTAATACAATCCATTTTTTTTTTACCAAAAACATTGCTAATGCATCATTTAGCAAAATAATATCCCAAGTTCTTTCTCCCTGTGATATTCTGTGTCATGTGCTCATGTGAAAAACCTATTTATTTCAGTTTTTGACTTGCTTCATAGCCTGGGAATTTTGCTGAATGACATTACAGAACTTTGGAGATTGAATTATAAGCATCTCTTTCCCCACTCTAATGCTCTCATTCTTTAGCAATGATATGCAGTCACTAGAGTGCTTGGGCTGGGTTTATAAAACTCTTTGTACAAATGATGATATGCTGTGTTTTTCAAATTGAATAAATCAATGTTTGTACACTGCTGCAATGTTTGTTTTTTTATTTTTAGCTTGGTGCACAGAAGTTTGCCTTTTTTTTTTCTATTCTTAGACAAAATGGCAGAACTTTTGCATCCCTTGTGGTTTTGGCTGGTGGGGTAACTTAATATTTTCAGGATATTTTCTTTTTATCATTTTTTTTTAACAAATATCTGTCAGCAAAATGACGAAAATAGTTTCCTTTCCCTGCATTTTTCTGCCGACATTCAATGCAATCTTATATTGCAAAGTAAAAGGTATTCAAACTTCAACCCATATTTAAATTTAGATAAGCAAGCATATTATCATATATTAAACAAAAGTGAAAGAAAAAATGTAACAGTAACCTTTTTTTCTATATGCCAATATGCATTTTAAAAAAAGATCTTTGCTTTGCTTAAATTATTTTTCTGCTTTTTGATAAAAAAAAAAAGAAACTGATCTCAATGAACTTTTTTTTTGATTTTGATAAATCTTACATTCTTCTTTTTAATTTTAAGTCATTATTATTATTAGACAAATCTCCAACTCTAGGATATCTACTAACTGCCCCATAATCAAATGAAGGTTGGTAATGCATGATAATACTTAGGACAAGAACAACACATCTAAGATTTGCCAGAAGTGTGTAGAAGTAGTAGTTCACTGCTAGAAGTGAGTCAAGTGAATTCCACAATTAATCTCCAACTGCAGGATATCTACCAACCGCCCCACATAATCAGATGTGGCACAAGGCCAAATTTAATGTGGGGTATCCATGCCTGTAGGATCAGCCAAAACTTCACCGTAGACTCCATATAAAATATGATCGGGTAGCTGTTTCCAGAGACAAGACTCTGCCCTTCAACATAGCCTCATCTGGGGCTCCTCTCTGCTTGGAGGCAGAGAGTTTGACAAGCACAGCTGGAGATGGATCTCCAAGTCTAGGTGTCAACAGGATTGCTTATAACTGAAGAACTTTGCAGTTGGCCGTTTTCTGGAGGGCCTCCAATCTTGGTCTCAGTTCCAATTCATTTTTCATTTTTGTTACCTTTTCAAAACAAAATTATTTTTCCTATTATTTTTTGAACTTTTGTTTTTGACTTGTATCTTCATCTTAATGACCATACATCAAATGAAAAAATTATTACGTTTTGTTGTGAAGTAACTAGTACATCCCTGGTGACTATGAACTAGTCCATTACTATAAAGAGCTCCAAGTCAGAGGTAAGACTGGTAGCTGTTTGAGTCAGTCTTCAGACTAATACAGTCATCTCAGCAAATAACCAATACATTACATATAAAGGATCTTTATATGAAGCATGTTATATAAGTAAGAGTGTGTTATAACAATAGCCATAGAATAGTGGCATTATAATAGTGACGATGAGGGATTTGAAACTCAGGATTTATAACCATTTGTTCTTTATCTTCAACATCAATATCATTATTTTTGAAGTGTCTAAACCAATCTCTGCATGTTGTATTCAATAGAGCATGGTCACCGTAAGTTTCAACAAGAATTCCATGTGCTTCAGCTGCAGATTTCTTTTGAATAAAGTAGTGCAGTAAAATTCCCTGCAAACACACTTTCTTTGGCATGAAATCTGACATGTTTAACGCTATGAAAAACAAAGTTGTTTACACTTCGGGGAAATGACATACACTGAATTTTAAGCTTGTTTACAGTACTTCCTTATAGATATGTAAACCATTTATTTCCATTTTGGGATTTTCATCATCATTGTCTGTACACACACATTTATGACATAATGCTTTCTCTCCCATACACCATTTGAACATGTTGAGTATGTAGCAGTCTACATAAATTGTTCAGCCAGCTCTCTTTATTCTGCATTATCAAATTCCCCACCATTGTCAACTAGAAATGTTTTTGGAGGTCCAAAACCAGCAGCTATCCACTCAATTGCAACATTATCTATTATCACTTTAGGAACTTTTCTTCCAATCACTTCACTTTCACTGAATTTAGGGAAGAGATCAATAAAATATAAAAAGAAAACATCTTTATATTGCTTCAGGTCCATTGTCACTACATCATTAAATTGCCTTGCCAAGAGAAGAGATACCCTTGGTCATGCAGGAGTCTTCTTGAATCTTTTACAGACTTCACACTTTTTGCTAATATCTTCAATTAGCTTTTTACATTCTTTATCAAATGCATCAGCATTTTTTATGATAGCTTTCAGTTTTTTAGCTGAAGGATGTGCAAACTGGTATTGTAGTTTATGGATTATGATCTTCTTTTTCTTGCATGATTTCTGTTCAGCCACCATGTGCACTTTCTCAATTTTCATTTCACACTTGCCCGGGGATGTAACAGTAAGAGATAGATCAAGTATCCACCATCATAAAGACTGAAAAATAAAATTGACAAAGATTATTGTTTAAGGTTGATGGACACACATGTCTTAATTAGTTTTTTTTTTTTTGTTTTTTTTTAACGAATTGGTCAAACCCAAACTCAAACAAAAACATTGTTTTCAATCGTTATGAGTCTATCGATTGAATAGAATTTTATTATAAACAATTGTCTTGTAAATGGAATTTTTAAAGCATTCTGAATGTAAAAATAAAGAAAAAAGTGTGCAAGACAATAAGAAACACTACCTGCCAAAAAAAAGTGAAGTTTTGTTGAAATCGGTTGAAAAATGTAGGAAATCCAATCCTATATATAAAGGAACACACACACACACACACACACAAACAACCCAGGTTTTATAATAAGTATAACTCGATATGAGTTGTCCCCCTTTCATTCTGGCGACTTAATCGTGTTTTCAAATTGATTTTGTGCAAAAAAAATTGTGTTTTTCCAATTTTTGGTGCTGTCAGAACCACCACAAGGTAATTTTACGCAGTCTTGTGAAGTTTTGTTGAAATCAGATGAAAAATGTAGGAAATCCGATCAAATATATAGTACAGACACACACACACACACACAATCTGCATTTTATAATAAGTAAGATTCTTTCAGTGGAATATAGTAATGTTCAGATGATGTATCCAATTCAAGAGGTCTTCCATTGACTTCCAATGTGTCATTCTCCATGTTTAATTTGAATCCCATATTTTTCATGTCTGGTTTGCTTAGCAGTAGGGGAATATCGCTGTCTACTACTTATGTTCTTGGGGTTATCTTTTGACTACCAATAATACAAGGAATCTCCATTCCTTCAGTATCTGTGCCTTGTCTCAAGGATACATGGCACAGTGGATAAGGGCATTAGTTAGATTTAATGACTGGACCTTAACCAGGTATTGAACTCACACTCTTTGGGTCCTGTCACAAAGTCCAAATAATGTAAATAGTGTACATAACACCTCATCTCAGAAATATAAACAAAAAAATCATTTGAAAGAAAGATTTGGTATTTTTCTTAGCCAATTTTCTATGGCCACTAAGAAATTAATTTGTGGACTTGAAATATATAGAGTTGTTTATACCTAAAAAAAACAAAAAACATCACCCCATATAGTACTGGAGGTTAACACTTTTAAAGTGAGCTAATTTTGTAATGTGCTCAAGATTAAGGAATAATAATAATTAACAATATTAATTTGTGGACTTCAAAGGAATTATATTATAAGGAATAATATTAATTAATAATATTAATTTGTAGACTTGAAAGGATTAAAACTACAATAAAGAGAGAATACATCTAAATTATTTAACCAAACTTGTTTGAATAATATATATATATATATATATATATATATATATATATATATAGTTATTTATACCTTAAAAAAACATCACCCCATAAACTACTTGAGGTTAACACTTTTAAGGTCAGCATATTTTGTAATGTGCTCAAGATTAAGGAATAATAATAATAATAATAATAAGGATTAATAATGATTAAATAATCAAAGCTGAAACTCTCGTCACTCTGAGTTTCACTGTAACTCTACACTTCAAGAGCAAGATCAATTTGAACATTTCCCATGGAAATAGTTATAAGGCATTGTGATATTATGGTCACTATAAAAGAATCTTGAGTGATGAATAAGCTGTTTTGGCGAAAGGAACAATATTGTGTTTCTGGCTGGGTAAAGAAGCATTGTTACAGTTTTTTGTGTATATGTACGTATATATATATATATAACTAGTGAGTTGATCCAAATGCCTTGACTCGCTTTATAGTCTACCAATAGAAGGTTAACCAATCAGAAGACGCAGAACATTCTCTCCGTCGTGTATAATGGTGGTCATTTTTATTTACCCTACCCGAATGACCAGTGCCAACTTGTCAGGCGAAGATGACAGAAGGAAGTACTATGCTCTGCTACTTCGCTGTGATATCCACTGCTAATCTGAACTAGGCTTTCCTACTGTCTCCGAAATATTCACTGCTAACCTCTGGATTCTATACTCGAAGACGACCGTCATAAAATGTCTAACAAGCATGAGTTTTCTCCACTCATAATGAACTGTTACACTTTTAATGAGGCTCAAAGCTTTTGATGTCTATTGTGTCTCCAAGTTCGCTTCAGGTCTCACGTTGAAATCTTATATATACAAACTGTTGGTAAAGATTCTGGAAAACTGGTTGGCTCATTCTATCACTTCAGCAAGTACTTGATTCCTCCTGCCATGCTCTATCTTTACAAGAGTCAGATTAGATCCAAAAACAGTGTTTTGCTGCATCATCTGGGTCAGTGTTACTCAATCACTTTCCAGACTTGATCCAATTCCAAGTCTTTTACTAAGTCTTGAAGAAGAAAACTTATTCACCATTTTACAGATGCAATGTTACCAGGACTATCACTATTCTATTGCTATTTTCATCGCAAATGCTCAGATGAGCTCCATTCTTTAGTTCCTCCAGTTCAGACCTTTACTGCTAGGACATTTCTCCTGTGTTTCAAATCTAAGAAGAAAGTTCCACTCAGAAAGCGTTCTTCCAAGAAGTGCAACTTTGTGGAACAGACTCCCGGGTGGATACTTCCTTGATCACTTCAATTTTAACCTCTTCTATTCAAGGATCATTCATTCTTTATCTTTCTTGTCTTCGTAAATTTCACTTTCTAACATTTCAATTCATATCACATCCCATTCACCATAATAATTTTAACAGTAGCATTCTACCTTGAATGATTCTCGAGTCTTGTATTGGGCACTTTTAATGAAGCTCAAAGCTTTGGATTGTATCTCAAGTTTGTTCCAGAACACAAGTTGTAATCTTATATATATATATACGAACTGTTGCTAAAGATGCTGGAAAAATGGTCACAGTTCATTCTATCACTCCAGCAAGTACCTGATTCCTCCTGAATTGCTTTTTCTTTACAAAAGTCAGATTAAATAACAAATGGAGTAGTGCTACCATATCTGTTTCAATAAAGCTCAAAATCATTTACATGAACTTGTGGGGATATATTTTCTACTTTGCAAAATTTTTTCCCCAACAGTTGCATCATTTCTCACCTATCATTCATCTGTCACTATTTCCATGGTAAATAAGCTCCATTCTTGTTCTACCAGTTCAGATCTTTACTGCTTGGACACTCCATGCTACTTCCACAGAGTTGAATCACTCCCATTTCCCCTGTATTCTAAATATAAGGAGAAAGACAACCTTTACCTAAAAACTGCTACTTTGTGGAACAGATCCCTGTATAGATGATTTCCTGAATACTGCAATTTTAATCTCTTCAAGTCAATGGTCAGTTGTTATCTATCCATCTTACCCTCACTGTTTACCACCTCATCTTTCATTCTTATCAATCACTTAATTCATCATAATCATTTTAACAGTAATCCTCTACCTTGAGTGACTGTCAAGCCTCATGACAAGTCAAATTTAGTATATCTGACCTTAAGTGGAACGCTTATATGCGATCCATCACTAAGGATGCAGGAAAAATGGTCCGCTCCCTGTACCACTCCAGTAAGTACCTGATTCCTCAAGCTATTTTTGTGGGGTCCACTAGTCGTTGTTAGACAAACCCCACAAATATTAAAATTCAAGAAGAGACACAGGCCAAGGCATGGATAATGAGAACAAGGAGTTTAGATAAAATCTGCCAAAATTTATTATTGGCAGAAAAAAAGAAAATACAATTGAAGAATCCAGATATTTCAAATGCCTTGGGTGGTCATACTGGTCGTTAACTGTTAGTCTTAGATGTGCTGACAGTTGATAAACAGTTGGTGTTAATTGGCATTCGTAGCCCAGGGCAGACAGTCATTGACAAGGAGCAGAACGAAAGAGAACACCCTGACCAGGCCAAGAATGAGATAGATAGGTATGAGCAGACCAGAATAGATAGTGTTGTGGGATCCGAATGTTGATGATAAACAAACCCTGCAAACATTAAAATTGAAGTAACACAGGCCAAGGATAACGAGAACAAGGAATTTAGATAAAATATTCCAAAATTTATTATTAGCAGAAAAAAGGAAAATACAAAGATTCCAGGTGTTATAAATACCCTGGTTGGTCATGCTGGTAGTTAACTGTTGGTCTTAGAGGCATCGGCAGTTGATGATGACCAGAGTAGCTTGAGTAGTGCTGAAACAGTTGGTATATTGGGTTGGTGTTGGCTGGCAGTCATAGACCAGGGCAGCAGGTTGTTGATAATCAGAAGAAGATGAAACCACTTGGTATTTGTCAAAGAATGATAGTGAAGGTCAATAGATAGTTGCCCTGTTGAACTGGTACTAGCAAGCAGCCGATGGTGAGTGATTGAAATCACGGTGATCTGCAAGATAATGGTGAGGGTCACTGTCAATTGCTGGCAGTTGTCGGTAACTGGAATGGATACTACCCAATCATCATCTTCTTCCCCATCCAAGGTGCAGCTGGTCACTGCTGGTTTTATGATGTAGGAGTGTTACAACAGCACAGGGTTTTTATGCTACTTTCATTTATAAATGAAAGTCATAAAAATAACTCTAGGATTGGTAGAAGACATGGTCGGCAGGAGTCAGTTGGTCACTGGTGATCGCTGCTGGTTGTTGCTAGCCTGGATACTACCCAATCATCCTGGCTGCCCCTTCCACCCATCAAATGCCTCAGCCTCAGTTCAGTATACTCACTTTATGGCATAGGAGTGTTACAACAGCGCAGGGTTTTGACACTACATCTGGTTATAATGAAGGTCATAAAAATGACTCTACGTTATGAAGTACAATATAATTAGTCATAATAAAACTATGAACAGGAAAGAAATAGTATTGGTTTTGGATAACCAGCGTAAAATGTCTCCGAAACGATATACAGAATAAATAAACTCTAACTGTTCAAAATTAAATTGAAAGCGTATGTTTGCTGAAATAAAAATAACAGCATGTCACTACAATACTATCCTCTACCTTTATAAGAACCAGATCAGGCCCAAAATGGAGTACTGTTGCCATATTTGGGTGGGAGGTACCTGGTCCTCACTTTCCAGTCTTGATAGAGTTCAAAAGTGTCTTCAAATCCTTGTTGGAGAACAATTATTTTCCACTGTTCTACCTCTCTCTCACAGGCAGGATGTGGTGAGTCTCTCACTGCAATACCACTACTACCGTGGAAAGTGCTCGGACGAACTACATTCCTTGGTTCCGCCAGGTCTAACCTTCACAGCTAGGACCTGCCATGCCACTTACATAGTAGCAAACCACTTACACTCTCTCCATATTCCATTGGCAAGAAGTAAGTAACACTCAAAAAGATTCTTCCAACCAACTACTGCCCTGTGAAACTGACTCCTAAGAGGATGTTTCCCCGATCACTACAATCTTAACCTGTTCAAGTCTAGAGTTAACTGTTATCTTCCCCTCCTATCCATATAAACTACACTTTAATGTAACCCTCTGCCTTGAGTGGCCCCTGGGCCTTGTACAGTATGAACCTTACTGTAAAAAATAAAAAATATAAATGAAAGCAGTTTAAAACAACCTCCTTATTAGTTTTCAATACCGTTCATTGTAATAAGCACTGCTTTAGAATTTGGAGACTAAATACACCTTTCTGAATTTAATATAGATGAAGAAAAAAATCTCCAGGGTAGATCAGCAATAAGCCTGGAGTTAGCTTTGCAATTGGTTCTCATGTCACGACAACCTATTAACTAATCTGTCTAAGGTCTGCTAGATGAGATTTTTCAGCTTTTGGGCCACAGCCCAACCACCCACCCACCAACCATTTCTGATTCCCTTCCACACAGCAAATATTCTCCAGGGGGGAAAAATGTCTTACTCTTGCTACTAGCATTACTAACTATAGGCAATCATTACACACATAACCCAGCATCTAATTTTAGCTCTTTTTCGTCCTTTAAATATTTTAAACTGATTATATCAGGTGTGGAGGAAATGGTGGTAGGTTAAGAAAGTTGATTAGATTAAATGCAAACAGAGATGCTTTTCTGGCATAAGCATATGAAAGTCTTTTAAGAAAGGAAAAAGACCCTCAATGATCAATATTTGAAAAACTAGGAAAAGAATTCTGCTTTAAACATATTTCTGCATTCATTTGTATCCTTCGAATGTCTAATCTATTAAATGGTAGACGGGATATTATAATATTCAGGGTATTATTTTAGATTTAAATGATGATAATCTATAATATTCTTCTTTTTATTCATTATTCTTTCCTACACTCATACATTACACTTTGATTGAATCATCTACAAAATAGTTTTCTGCCTTGCAGTGTTTTTCTAAAAAGAAAAAGAAAATTGTTTAAACCCTGTTTTTGTTTAGCTAAAATTGTTTAAACCTTGAAGTGTTTTTATTTAGCTGATAAGAGCTATTTTAATCTCAGATTGACCTCTGGTGTTTTTGAACGTCAGCTCTGCCTATCCTCTCATCTTTTTCTCACTCTTTATGTCAGGGGTCAGTCATCATCTTTCCACCTTATCCTCATAATCTTCATTTCTTATAATTTTCTCTTCCATTCACATTACATACCATTTCAGTAACTGTAACCTTAACTCTCTATCTTGAGTGGCTTTCGAGCCTTGTATTGGATGAAATTAGGGAAGAAACACTCTTGCCCCTCATTCATGTCAGTTTACCTTTAAAAATGTTATTTCTTGGCTGCAGTACAAATTATAAAGGTCACAAACTAATTTTACCTTTAATGACCTCTTGTGACCTCAGAGATTGAATTTGAACTTATTCACCCGGCCATTTCTGAGGTCAGAAAATGTTTTCTGGTTCTTTCTTAGTCTAATTTGATAGAAATAGCATCATTCTTCAATAAATGGCAAAAATCTTTGACTTGACCTTAGCTGTTAATGGCAAGGGGTGCCATAGCAAACTGGGGTATTCTCTTCCTGATGACTGTCAATGATTATGAGAGAAATCTGAGAAAATAAAAAAATGACACATTTAAAGTTATTTATTTGTAAATTAATTCAATTCTTCATTTCTTTTTGGCAAATTCATTGATCACTTTGTTGTAGAATGTATTAGTATCACACTCTAATTTCAACTTCAAAAGGAAGAAGCAGCTGACAACTCCGCTCTTTTTTTTTTTTTCCTTCTCTCATTTACACAACATAAGTGATATACAGAACAGGGGTCTTCTCTGCTTATACTATAAAATGGATGCTAGTTCACAATTTATCCTAAGAAATGAATGGAATAGTTTTAAAAAATTATCACTACTATGAGGAGGATAGAAAAATTAACAAGAATTAATTTCTTACTACAGAAAATTATTTTGATTTTAGTTGTAATCTGTTTCTCTCACCTGATTTTCCTGGTTATGATGATGAACTACATCCAGCAGCAAGGCCTCTGATCAGGAGGCTGGAGGTTTTGTGGAGTGTGGAAACAACTCTTGACTGCTGTTGTTCTCAGCCAGGTCCATCCGGATCCAGGGTGGTAGCATTTGCTATAGGCAAATATAGTGAACCCCCAAACAAAAATCAACAATACATTTTTTTAGTAAAAAGGCCAACAATACATTTTTATAGTAAAATGACCCACAATGCATTCTTATAGTAAAATGACCCACAATGCATTCTTATAGTAAAATGGCCCACAATGCAACCTTATAGTAAAATGACCCACAATGCAATATTAAAATAAAAAGCCCCACATTGTATTCTTATAACAAAATGACCCACAATGCATTCTTAAAGTGAAATGACCAACAATACATTCTTATAAATAATTACCAGCAATATATATATATTAAATTACCAACAATACATTTTATCATTTACAAAATCTATATCTAAAAATACATGTTTACCCTGAAAGTATAAAATTATGTACCAATTATCTGTAGTTGAAGGCATAAAATTGCATTCAAAACATTTAGATTTCAGCATTAAATAATCCATAGAGGTGTTGATATGCCGCTAAACAAAATAAACCAACAGATGCAGCATCAGTATATTAAATGGAACGTAGCTATGTTTGACTCTCTTTAGATACTTTAGGATGTTTGACTCTCTTTAGATACTTTAGGATGTTTGAACCCACAACAAATTTTTCTTTAATATTTCACAAGTTATGAGTCAAATTTTCTTGATTCATCAAGAAGCTTTCTGAATACCTCTGTCAAGTAACTATAAAGAATTTCTGGTTTTACTTGTAATATTAGTAAGGTAACAACACCTCTAAGATGCAAGGGGCTACTGGGAGGGAAAGAGATTGAGAAAACTTTAGAAGGAACAAGGGATAAACCACTACTCCTGCTCAAAAGGAGTATGAACTGGACGATGAGCAAGCATATCTACTTTTGTTGAGGAAAAATAAATATTAAATAAAATTTCTGAGTTTAAACTGCAACATCAGAAATATAGAGTTGAAATAGACTTTAGAAGGAACTGGAAACCCAATCCCAAACAGGAAGGAAGTGATAAAACTCTACTCCTGTTCAAAAGACCAGGGAAGAGTATGAACTGGACGATAAACAAAACTATCTACTCTCTGAATTTCTGGGACAAGGAGTTATCATTATTTACATTATACATTGTCTTCATCTTTGTTGTTGCTATCATAAAATTTCAGCCACTGTGTTCTCCAGCCTTCATTAGGTGCTTTTTGCCCCAGTTAACCTACAAGAAATTTTGAACTGAACTGAACCAAAATCATTTATTCAGCTTTGTAAGTTATGAATTATTTTCCACCCTACAAGCCCTTTCCTATAGGTGGAACATTGCAAACCTCTTGTAACTCTATCACTATTTCCATGGAAAAACCAATTTCAATGAATGAATGTTCCCTCAGAGAGGCCCCATGTCTTGAGCACCTATTTGGCCTTAAACTCAACCCAAACTTCAAGTGGAACTCATATGTATAATCCATCATTAAAGATGCTGGAAAGATTTTTGGTTCTCTGTATCACACCAGTAAGTACCTGACTCCTTGTGCTATCCTCTATCTTTACAAGAGCCAGATCAGGCCTAAAATGGATTACTGCTGTTATATATGGGCAGGAGCTGCCCAGGCTTCACTTTCCAGTCTTGATAGAGTTCAGAAGCATTTCTGTGTCCTTGTGGGTGACAAATTATTTTCCACTCTATAAACTCTTTCTCATAGATGACATATCATAAGCCTCCTGTTATTTACATGGAGTGTGTATAGATGAATTACACTCCAGTCCTAACTTTTACGACTAAGACCAGCCATGCCACGTAAATTGTAATGAACCACCCTCGTTCACTTCATGTTCCATTGGTGAAATATAAGTCCCCCTCAAGCAGCTTCTTCCAATGAATTGCTGCTTTGTGGAACTGACTCCCAAGATGATGATTCCTTTATTACTACAACCTTAACCTGTTCAAGTCTAGGGTTAACCATTATCTTCCCCACATATCTGTACCTCTTAATCTGTAGCCCTCTACCTCAAGTGGCTCTCGGGCCTTGTACAGGCTGAACATCACAGTAAAAATGTTCTGACGAGCTTAGTTTCACCAGTTCTAACCTTCAGAGCTAAGACCTGTCATGCCATCAACACTGAGATGAACCATCCCCAGAGTGCGGTGACCAATAACTAAGCACTACTAAATACTAAACAATATATCCCTAGACATTGACAAGAACAATCTACCTCCATAGACTGAATAAAGGGTTCAGTTCAGAATCCCAACACCCCCCCCCTTGCCCAAGATTACCCAGATAAACAAGCATCTGATGAAGCCTGAAGTGCACAACAACCAGAATGTTGGTATAACAACAAAGATGAGGACAATAGTCATAAAAAAAAACAAGCCATGTAATGTGACTGTCAATAGAATTGCCAGCGAGAAAAGCCTTAGAACTATGCAAGATAAAAGGCCTTGTTCAGAAATTTTGTGGCTAAGTATCATCAAAGCTGAACTTGCAAATCAAAATTCTAGTTCTCTGTACAAGTCCTGCATCATGCCTTCATCTAGATAACTTAGTCATGGCCAGATGCAGTTGGAATCAATGTAAGAGATTGCTCATGCAATAATCTATATTCTGTTAAGTGTAATAGTTTAAGCCGGTCTGGCTGGAATAGCCAAGGTGAACCTTAATAGACCAAGCATCCAACAGTCAGATCTCACCTGTCTCAAATCTCCTCTGAGCCACAAGCTTATAGGCTTCTCCATCACACAGAGTTGTCCACCAAAATCAAATTTACATGAATGGCCTCATCAAACTCTCTTTGATTCTCTGCCACCACCACCACCAGGGGAGAGAAAGGGAATAATGAGAGAGGATGACGATCCCGATGCTCAGATGTAAGCGGGTGCTGCCAGCAGTTTAAGGGAAAGAACAAGCAATTTATTACCGTTTTCATAAGAGGCAATCATCTCTTTTCATGGCTTTGCTCCTTTAATTATTTTGCCTTCAAAAGATCAACCCTGAATAAGACTCAATGATCTTTATATTTGAGGATGTATTTTATTTCTTTCCTGATACAGCAAGTAGATATTTAAAAATATTTATACTGATGAAAAAAATATAATTTAAATAAATTTCATTCAAGTGAAAAAAAAAAATATTGTTTTGTCAAGGTTTCATTTGTTTGTTATTATTGGGACAATTTTTTTAAAGTTTTTTTTCTCCCATGAACAGTTTATTTGCTTATTATAATAATGATAATAATAATCATTTTTTGATATTTTCGCTCCAAGGTTCCCATTTTATCATGTTGTATAGATTTTCATTTGAGATCTTGCAAGGTGTTATGGAGTAAATAAGATACCTCCAGTAACACAAATGAACAAGGCAAGATACCTTAAATAAAGAACTCAAGTGTGTTAAAAAAAAATCCATTGGATTTGGTCAGAGAGAATTCTAATGACATCACAGTGTAGCCTAAACAAGACAATATTATAACCACTAGGTGTGATATATAACACAAGGCCAACAGATATCGAGGGCCATTCTAAGTTATTTCCCTTGGAAAGCATCAATGTTTTTCATAACTCTACTCAAGTCACCAGAATTTCGAGTTGTACAGAAACGTAATTCAGATGTATATAAAGTAATTTAATGAGACTGCCTAAAGAAACACCAGTGAGAAAACAATAAGAAAAAGGGTCACCCAGAAATTTAATGGTTAAGGAAAATTAAAGCCTATCTTACAAATAGTAATACAGTTTATCCTTTATCCAAAATTCGAAAATTGAAAGTTTTTCCATTTTGCAAATGGAAAATTTCAGAAAGTACTAGGAAGATTCTTAGGTGATTTGCAGCTGTTGTAAGTGACCTCATCTGCCTTGGATGGGTGCTTCCCAGCCCAGATACATAGCCTACACTGTTAGTCATTGTCACATCAATTCCTTCGTTCATGAATTACTTACCAGGTGTTTCACGCTCAGTAAAGATATTATTCAAAATGTCAGAAACTTCAACAGATGCCCATGTGGGTAGTGAAAATAAAAAAGAAAGCATTTATGTTTATCAATATCACAGAATTTCAAACTGTTGGGAAAACTAGACAAGGGTGTAAGTGTGAAGCTGAGGAGTTTGGCATCGGAACAACCACTATAAAAAAAGACCTAAGGAAACAGAAGTTACTAAAGTTTTATGCTGAAAGTGATGAACAAAAATTAATGAAAAATAGAAAAACACTGCACAGAGCAAAAAAATGATGATCTTGATCATGTTATGATGGAGTGGATTTGTCAGCGTTGGAGTGAATATATGCTGCTTACCTGAAATGGGCGAAAATCTATGATGACAAACTAAATATTAAAGGTAACTGAATATTCAACAGGCTATTTACAGAAATCTGAGAAAAGCATGGCATTCAATATTTAAAGGTGTGTGGTGATAAAGCATCTGCCGATATAAAACTACCTTCAGGGTATACATATAAACTGTGTTATGAAATGTAAAGAGATATCATGCTTATGCTTGGGTTCCATTTTATAGATGCTATATACAAATTAAATACCTTGTATTCCAAAATCTGGAAAAATATCTGAAAACCAAAACACTTTTGGTCCCAAGAATTTGGGGTAAATGATTCTCAACTTGTATTCCAGTTGACAAATAGAGAACTTAACCTCAGAGATGTGCAGTTGAAATCAACATATGATTGCTCAGTCAATAACTTATTTTGCATAAAATTAAAAAAAACAAACACATGAAAATCAAATGAAAATTGTTTATTTATACTTTTGAAACTCGCAAATTGATTTTTTAATATTGGTTTGTAATTCCTTTATACAGAGTGCAGCAGAAACACCTCCCATATTTTAAAGGTTGACAAAAAGATGATGGTAACTGCTATTAAAAAGTTTATTTTATTGTTGTTTAAACAAAGGGCTACAGTTTTTATTCATTTGGTTTAAAAAATGACACCTTCCAAATGGTGGGCTCTATTCACCATACTCTATTGTAAATGATTTCTAAATCCTGGACATTTTCTGGGGTTCAAGCGCTTTCAGATCTTTGAAGTGGTTTCTTTTAAATTTTCAACCCATAGCAGTATCAATTTTCTATCTGGAACAGCATCATCCTGACATAACATGAAATGAGCATCAAAAGCTCTCTGTGTTGCAATTACAAATTCACCAATCTTTAAAATATTTCAACAACAAAGGCACAGTGTGCACTGGTACAAGCCCTGATTTAGCAAGGGACAAGCCAAGGAGTTTCTGGTTTTAGTCATAATAATGATTGATTTGTTTTCTATAGTTTATCAAAACTTAGCAGGTTATTTAAAGCCAAAAATTGTTTTTTTTTTTATTTAAAAAATATTTTTTTGAGATAATAATGATTCAGTAATACAAGTTTTACTAATGAACCCACAGCAGGGGGAGAACTGGATTCAGGTTTTTTCCAATGGTATTTGTGTGTAAGTGAATATAATGAACCCAACAGGAATTGGACATCAGCAATTCTGAGCCATTATCCATTACAGCACTCACTCATCCAAGCTTACAAAACCTGGTATTCCCAAATGGTTACCCATCTAGGTACTAACCAAGCTTGATGTTGCTTAACTTTGGTGTTTGCATGGGAACTGGTGCTTCAATGTGATGTAGGAGTAAGCCTCAAAATATTTGTGAATTGTTAAAGAGCAGGTGCTAGAGGATTGCAATAGACATATTTGCCATTGGTCATCACTTTGTAGCAGAGAAGTGCTACATTGTAAAAGATGTGGTTGACATAATGAGGTTGATACCTTTCAAAATAAATGAATTCAACAGATAGAGGATTTTTTTATATATATCTATACAAAGAATAACATAGATAATGAAAGAAGTAAAAGAAAATTATATGTATGTGAATGCATATAGCTCCAACAAGGAAAGAAAAACACTGAGTCATCATATGTGTGTGTGTGATCTCCAAGTGGTTTGTTTTAAATTAAGTAGTCTTGTCTCCACCAGAGAAGATTACTTTACTCAGGTTAACCAAACCTGAGCAAAGTAATCTTCTCTGGTGGAGACAAATTCCATGTTGTCACTACTACATCTCAAATAGTGAAATAGAAGGTTTATGTCCTTCTTTTTACAGGTCTGACTAGATCATTCTAGTGGGTGTTCAGGCAGACAAGGTAGGACCAATCCTTACAAATTACAAGCACCTGACTGTAAAGACTGTATTAACTGTGGTAGAAATGCATGCAAAGATCACAGTAGCATTTTTGCTCAATGCTTGAATTGTGAAAAACAATTGAAGTGGAGTTTATACATACATATATATATATATATATATATATATATATATATATATAGAATCCAGATGCCAGGAAAAGTCAACTAATTAAAACTTCTGGCACTTCTATTGCAGAACATGTTATAAATAGTAGGAATTGTGTCTTTGATTTTAGTGTGGACTGTTTTTCTATTTTATCAAGGTCAGACTCCTCATATCACCTAAAGGTTCTAGAGTCCTTGTATATCAGATGCCGTGGGCCTTCCCTCTGTAAACAGAAGGAATACTTACTGGATCTGAATGTTATTGGACTCTAGCTTTCTTGAAATTCATATATATATATATTTTTTTTTCTTTTCTCTCCATTGGTTATCATTAATATCAATTAAATTTACATGTTTATTTTTTTATATCCCAGAAATAAACTTGATAAGGCTGGGATGAAACTGGTTGTTTTTTTAGCTTTTAAAATATACATTAAAATGCCATATAAATTATGCTTATTCCTAGCTATCCTTGAATTTTGTACTACAAAAAACTTATATATAATAAAAGCTGGCTACTCATATTCAAGGATACCCATCTACTAGGTCGGCTAGACAATTCCTATTGCAGACGCTTGCTCAGGCACATTTGTGTTTGTTCAACACCCACAGAGCCAACCTGTGGTTTATACTGCAAGTATGCTGAGCAGACCTTAGTTACAGTTTCTGGGAATGATCAACAATCTGAACAATAGCAGCACACTCAAACCCTCGGTCACAATGACATGAGACTTTGTGCTAGCACAGCTATTGGTGGCCCCAAGTATTCTGTCTATCCGATTTCACTCACAAGGCTTGGGTCAACCCGTGGTATGGTTTTCAGGCACTTTCCAAAGGTGCCGCACGCTGGGATCGAACACCCCCCTCCAGACTGATAACATCAGGAAGTCTCCTTCCTGACAAATCGACCATGGTAATATTCGAACCTGGGTCTCATGGTCAGAAAGTGAACGTTCTAACCACTCTCATACACAAACATACACACATGGTTGGTACCAAATATTCACCTGTAATCAGTTGCCATGTCAAATTTTACCCTTTATCATCACTAACATCAAAAAATACCAAGTGAAGTGTAATGTTTTGTAGGTGTTTTTTGTCCATTTGATATTTTCGCCTGTTTCTAGTCTGGGGTCATTTAGTGTCTTGTTGTGTACTCAGTGGAATGTGATCTTTTTATGCATTCTTTTGTATATTTCAGTGAACTATGGTTTTCTTTTCATTGGATGTTTCCTCAAAAGGCAAAAAGATTACCAGGGGGGAATGAAAATAAATGCCAATGTAAAGTTAAAAAATAATCTAATACCATAGGCTGACAAAATGTTACAATCACCCTTGGTTTATCGTCTACTAAGATCTTTAAGTATCAAGAAAGGGCTAACTGCTAGGTTAGACGTTTATGCCTGTATATGAGGATTTCTTTCGCCTTGTGGAGAGAATGATAGAAAGACAGATCACTCTTGCAGCAAAAAATTATATGAACTGTACTGTGTCGTGTCTTGGTGCAACTCTCTATGAAATCTCTGTGCAAACTATGTATCTGTGTGCTTTTTTACCCATATAGATATCCATCTGAGGGAATAACATTGATGGATATTATCTCCAAACAAAGAACTTCATATTTCCAATGCATATGTTTATGTTTAAAAAGTGCTTCAAACCAGACACGGGGTGTTTAAAAAGTACATTAGGTCAGATTTTGGTCCAGTCATTTTGGAAAGCCATCTATATGATTTTAGCTGGACAATATGCTAAACAAACATTTCCCAATTAATCCTGTGACTGCAACTTCCTTGGATATAAGGAGTGGGATAGAGAAACTTCAGTCCTCAATTTCTTCTTTTATATGCCGTCTCCCTTCAGGATGTTGGCGATCATGGCTCTCCACTTCCCCCTATCCATTGTAGCTCTCAGTAAGTTTTGTCCCTTTGTTATCCCCCCACCAGGCCTTGTTCTGTCAACTACTTGCTCAAGCCTGCTAGGTATGTCATGCATTGCTTTCCTTTATCTCTCTTTCCCTCTATTCACCCAGTGAGTATCAGATTCTCCAAGCCCTCTTTTCTCATTATGCATCCCAGAAATTTCAGTTGCCTCTTCTTGATGTTAAGTATAAGTTACCTCCTTGTTTGCATCCTCCCCAAAACCTCATCATTGCTCACACACTTGGTCCATGCTATCCTTAGCATCCTTCTGTAGAACCATACCTCCATTGCCTTGAGTCTCTTCTTTGAGATTGTCCAAAATTCGCTGCCATAAAGGTTATATCATAGCTAATAACACGCAATATGAAACCTAACTGGGTACTGAACTCATACTCTTTTGCGTCCTGTCACTGGATCTAACTAACGCCTTCATCCACTGTGACATGTGAACACATGGCACAGAAGATAAAGGTTCAGTTTGACATTCCACCCACCTGAAGAAGGCCGGAGCATACAATGGTCGAAACGTTGTGATAAATATGGCGACAAAGATGAGGACAATAGTCTGAATAATGTAAATAGTATACATAATACCTCATCTCAGAAATATAGACAGATACTGAAAGGCCGAAATGTTGTAATAAATATGGTGACAAAGATGAGGACAATAGTCCAAATAATGTAAATAGTATACATAATATCTCATCTCAGGAATAATTTTACTAGATTTATTTTGGGTTTAATTCATACTGTTGCCATTCTTATGAACATTTTATAGGTTCTGGTTAATATTTTAAAACCAAACTTTCTTCCATCAGATTTCAGTCTTATTAACTTGTCTTCTATAATATTTTTTTCACTTGGCATTTTTATTCCTTCTTGACTCCCTCAGTACTTCAAATCATTAAACAACCCTTTATTTGTCATTATGAATCCATCAGGGCCTTTCAGAATGATCATAAATTGTTTTAAAATGATCATACTGGCAATAAAATTTAAACCTATTTTTACATATTTACATTTTTGAAACTGACAAAAAAATTCATTTTTTAATATTGGGCTTTTAATTTGATTTTTTCAAACTAAAACCTTTTTATTTATCTATCCTTTAAAAATCAGCAAGAACACTCTAGAAAATGAACACTTACCTAACAATAAAATAAAGAATTCTGATGGTTAATGTTAAATTAGGTTAATAATCAGCAATATTATTGGTCATGACCTGGCATCTTGGCTTCAGTCACTTTCTCACCATCATAATATAGCTTCTCTGTTCTCTGTGCCTTTTCTATAAATACTTTCATGATAATTGTTCGGACAAACTCTTCACTATATCTAGACTTTATGAATGTAAGTGTGGTACTAGATTGGCAACAAGGTTTCATAAATTCATAGCTGAATTGGCTAGATGTAACTGTAAGTTCTATGCTAACAGTTTTTCTCACACTTCTCACTTGTGGAACTCTCTTCCAGTTCCATGCTTTCCAGCCAACTTTGATCTTCAAAAATTTAAATGTAATGTCTATCGTTATCTGCTGTCTTCTTGATTACTCTTCTATTGTATTCACTCCCTAATGTTTCTCTTTTTTTCTTATTCTTTCACACTCAGTAAGCCTTTGCATCTTACTGGCTTTACTGCCTTGCATAGGGTGATATGATTAGAAAAAAAAATGTATTTTTTTATTCTTAATAATAATTTATATGCCTTGTTTTGTTATCTTGAAATGTCAATTTTAACTTTACACAACTTATGTAAACTTATTTCATAGTTCCACATCTTTGTAGGATTTTTGAAGTGTAGATGGGAATTTAGTTTGTAGACAACATCTGACTTTTTTGCATTTGACTAACATTTATTATGAAGCATACTTTTTTTTGCTTCCATCTCTAAACTGCAAATGTCTGGACTTCAATTTTCAAACACTGGTAGCTAGTGTTGTGATGTCATTACCGTCTGGAACTAAGTTTAGGAAATAAAGATAGCACATGCAAAGGAGATAAAAAGGACAGATTTCAGATGTTCCTTAGTGCACCTTTGAAACTTAGAATGTTGTATCCTGGTTACTTTATTTAGATACAGCTGAGTTCCAACTCTTTCATGAACTGAAAGATATGACAGTGGCAGAGAGTAGTTTTGAAAAAACTGCAATTAATTATTGGTTTGATTTGGTTTATTTTGTTTAACAGCATATCAACCTCAATGGGTTATTTAATGCCGACAACATTTTTAGGATAGATTTGTATGAATAGAGTATGTATTATTTGGTTTAGATTGGTTTGGTTTATTTTGTTTTATGGCATATCAACTTCAATGGGTTATTTAATGCCAAAAACATTTTTAGGATAGATTTGTATGAATAGAGTATGTATTCTTTGGTTTAGATTGGTTTGGTTTATTTTGTTTTACGGCATATCAACCTCAATGGGTTATTTAATGCCAAAAACATTTTTAGGATAGATTTGTATGAATAGAGTATGTATTATTTGGTTTAGATTGGTTTGGTTTATTTTGTTTTACGGCATATCAACCTCAATGGGTTATTTAATGCCAAAAACATTTTTAGGATAGATTTGTATGAATAGAGTATGTATTATTTGGTTTAGATTGGTTTGGTTTATTTTTGTTTTTTGGCATATCAACCTCAATGGGTTATTTAATGCCAAAAACATTTTTAGGATAGATTTGTATGAATAGAGTATGTATTATTTGGTTTAGATTGGTTTGGTTTATTTTGTTTAACGGCATATCAACCTAAATGGGTTATTTAATACTGACAAAATTTTTATTGCTGGTAATATTTTGTTTTGTCAAAAATCTGTTTCTGGCAATATATTTCCTTCAAAATTGTATTGCTGGTAATAATTTTTTCAAAAAAGTATTGCTGGTAATAGTTAACTATTTGCCCATAGCTGGGATCCTAACATATGCTACCACCCCGGGTCAGGGTGGACCTGGGAACACCAGCAATTAAGAGGTGGTTCCACACTCCTCAAAACCTCCTGATCAGAGGCCTTGCTGCTGGACGTAGTTTAACATCTTACCCAGGACATGGATGTAGTTCAACGTCTTACCCAGGACAAGCAATTAATTATTGGAGTACGAAATATAGAAAAGAATGGAACTTTAGCAAATGGCCACATCTTTGGAGAAATAAAAAATGTCTTCTCACAGGAATGGTTCATGATGCAGTGGCAGAGTTAAATCTTAAAGACCTGATTGAAGATGATGATCTTTGTGCCATGTCTCTTCAAGACATGAGCAATCATGACTCTCTACAATGTCCTATCCCTTGTAGCCCTTATCATTGTTTTTCCTCTTGCCAAGCCTCCACCCCCATTCCATCATTCATTTACACAAGCTTGTCAGGTAGGTGGCCCACTGCCTTCCCCTATCTCTCTTGTCTTCAGTACACTCTGTGAAGATTAACATCTCCAAACCTTCCTTCCACACTGAATGTCTGAGAAATTTCAGCTATCACTTTCTAATTCTGAGTATGTGTTCTTTTTGCTTCTTGTTACTTACTCACTCCCAGTATCCTTCTGTAGAACCACATTTCTGTTGATTTAAGTCAACTGTGAGAATATTGTCCAGTGTTCATTGGCATAGAGGGGAACTGATATTACATAACAGTTCAGCAATCTTTTCTTTGTTTCTACCAAATTTTCCTGTTTCTTAATACTTTGCTCAGTTTTTGGAAGGCATTTCTTGCTATTTCAATGCCCCTTCATATTTTGGCATCACATTTCCTGCCTTATGTAAAAACATTTCACAAATATATAAATTTTTGTAATTGCTTGATTTTGGGTCTCCAATTCATAGTTCACATCTTAGGATGTTTCTCTTACTTGCAGCCATATACTTCAATCTTTCTATTAATGTTTCTATAAGTATTAATTCTCTCTCACACACACACACGTGTGTGTGTGTGTGTGTGTGTGTGTTTTGAACAATAAAAAATATTAAAAAAATTAAAATTTTCAGATAAGCTGGGTTTTATATTAATTTTTTTTTGTTTTATTATTTCAGTTTGGTTCCTCAATTGAAAGTATTCAATGTAAGAATATTTTCCATAAGCTTTATGATTATCTCTGTGGGGGGATCTTACTTTGTTCTTTTAGTAAGTGCTTCTTTAAGGGTGGTGTTTGAATAAAGTGATCTTACATCCATGGTTACTAGAGTATCATTTTCTGGCACTGTTTTTATGTGATTAATTCTGTTTAGTAAGTCTGCTGCATCTCTGATGTAGGATTTTACTTCCTTAGTGTTAGGGTCCGATTCCTTGTACCACAGTGATAGTCCAAGGTAGAACCAATAAAGAAGAACGCGAACACAGGTATGGATTAATATAGATATATTACAAACAGGAATATATACAGAGAAGTAGAAGTGTTAGTATGGACAATCAGGTTTAGTAGAGAGAACAATGTAGTTTCGACCAGTATCACTATTTCAATGTCTTGCAGTAATTGTCTGAACACGACACTATTTTGGACTGCCTCTGACTCGACTCGACTCTTGACTCGACTTGAACTACTGACTCAACTGACTCCTTGCCTACTTCTGAGGCGCAGTATTTAGTAAGTATGGAATAGTCCATTATTATTATTATAGGTAAGGTCCCATAACACTTAGTGGGTGTATGTATTGGTCTACATATTTGGATATTTTGGTCATGTGGCAGTTAAATGATGAAATGACTGGCAGCAGATCACTGTGGCACCACCTTTGTTAGCCTATGTAATGATTAGGTCATCTCTATGTGGCAGCATGCCATTATATATATATATATATATATGTATATTGGTTGTAACAGCAAAATTGTCCAAATCATGTAAAAGCAAAATTATTCCTTTGTTAGATTAAGCTTTGAATCTTAAAAATGATTAAAGATAACTTACTAGAATTCTCCAAGGTTTTTATAATGCTTTGGGCAGTAAGAATGTTTAATTGCTCTCCAAACTTAACCAAAGGACCATAAATGAAAATGATGTTCATAATTAATTAATCATAGCTATGGATCAGAGGCTCATGAAGGATTGAAATAAAGTTCAAATATATATATATATATATATATATATATATATATATATATATATATTATTCCAGGATCATTTTCCAACTTATTCAAGATGATCTTCACCTTCTCTAACATTCTAACTTTCTGTCCTGGAGTAACAAGGTGCCTCACACGTTTTATGTATGATTTCATTTTCAAGTCTTTTTCCCCTGCTATTTGGACTGTCATAGCTGAAACTCCTCTCTCACGTACCAAATGCCTTATGAATTGACTTTTTGAAACTTATTCACTGTACTCTTGATGGTTCTTGAATGGTCTTTGAAATGGAAGCCAGAGTATGAATGTTGGTACCATTACTGAAGGCCTGAATGATCTTTTTTCATCTCACCATTGCTCAGTTAGAAAGACATAGCGGGGCTGATACAGAATAATTTTAATCTGTTCTCTTTCAAGCTGAATAATTCCAAGGGATTTTTTTAATTATTCTTACAACAAATGGTATCAAGATGGCTAAATGTCTTATCTGAAAACCTGGAAAAAAGAAATTCAATTTGTTTAGTGGGTTTTTGATGCTAAACATTTTAAGGGATGGGCAATTATGCTGTTACACCATTTGGATAATTTCACTCTTACACCTGGTGTGTGTGTGTGTGTGTGTGTGTATATATATATATATATATATATATATATATATTTATAATCTGATGATGGACTCTCCGGTTGATTTCAATGTATGAGCATCCAACAACCTCATTCAGTTATTATGTTTGTACCATATTTAACACTTCACTCCCACTAGTGACCTGCATACAAGTCCACATATTGTGCAACAGCAAGGATCTCAGGACATAGCAACAGGAATATTTGCTGATGCCTTTTGCAATTGTCTTTTGTCTCTTTTTGTCAATATGACTGATTTCAAAGTTTTTTATACCACTCTGGCACAAATATCTCCAGTTATTTCTATCCAGGGCAACTCGCTCAAAGTTAGTATGAGGCCCATTGACAGCTGAGAGGTTACTCTTTAGCTTGTCTTTATACTAGAGCCACAGCCGTCCTACACTCCCTTGTCCACTGTCAAGCTAGCTGTACATGAGGACCTTAGGTATTCTGTTGTCACTCATTGTTGCAACATGACCAGTCCAGCGATGCAGTGACTGCATCAGGGAAGTCTCATTTCCTCCAATGTTGCATTTTATGAGATCAGCATTGAACACCTTATTGTCAAAAGTGTGTGTGTAAATATATATATATATATATATATATATATATAAAGAGATTTCCAAACTGGTGTATTGAGACATTAGTGCTATTAGTTACTCATCTTTTTATTTATTTAATTTTTTAATCATTAATTCCATTTCTTTAATTATTATTAGGTAAAATTATTTTTTATGCATTTTGAATTTTATATTCATCTTGGCTAATAAAACTTTGTTGCTCATAATAAGGTTCACCATCTCTCCCATTTCCTGTTCTGCTATCCATTTACACAGGCTTAAGTAGGTGATCATGGCTCTCCATAACTTCCTTTATGATGTGGGCAAAACAAACTTCCTATCCTTAGGTTACTTGCTGTTCTCCTCTGTTTCTCCTACCTTCCTTATGTCCTGTGAGTGTCAAATTCTCTAAGCCCTCATTCCTCATTATGTGTCATAGAAATTTCAGTTATCTCTTTCTGATTCTAAGTCATCATTTTTGTTTCCATTTTTCTTAAACTTTCCTTGTTACTGACATGTTCAGCCTATGGTATTCTCAACATCCTTCTGTAGAACCACAACTCTGTTGCTTAAAATCTCTTCATCTGTGAGAAGCTTGTCCAGCATTTACTGTCATATCAGAGAACTCTTTCTTTGTTTCTAACAAAATTTCCATTTCTTGGCTTAGCTTTTGGAAGGCATCTTTTACTAATTCAATGCACATTCACATTTTGGTGTCATGCATTCTGTCGTAACACTTCCCAGAAATTAATTGCAAAGCTAACTCCATTGTTGAAGATGCATGAGAAGATTACTTTCGTTGTCTGGTAATGGAAGAAATAATGAAATAACTGGAATAATTATCATGAAAATTGGAGAGAAAAATGCCTGGAAGGCCAAATACAAATTCTAAATTATATAGGAGGAAATTAGAGTAAATCAAATTTTATTGGCCCAAGTGGCAAAGCATAGAAAAATGCTTCATATGTCAGCACACAGAATTGACTGAAGAATCAGAAAATATATTCCATGAAACTAACTTTGTGTTGCTAATGGTAATATCAACTGCTTCCTCATAAGAAAACATTCAGCGTTCATTGTCAGGGCAGACAGTTATTTTAATCTTTATAAATATGCATTAGGGTTACATTTTTAAAAGTTATTTCTCCACTACCACAGACAGACTGCACATACGGTGACTAATTAGGACATCATAGAGAGATTATGGTATTATGGTGACTGTCGTAAGAACAGTAAGTAAGAATGTATTGTATTGGTGTAAAGAAAATGATAGTATATTTGGGTCAGTGAATGTGTCTAAGTTAAATGTAGGATAGCTGAAGACCAGCCTCTTTCTGGCCTTATGCCATATTTCTTGTAATAAAGAAGAAAAAATATTACAGCCAGTGCTATTTGAGTTATGCTTTTCTTAACTCCACATTCATCAGGCAGGGCTCAAAGTGTAGCTTCAGTTCTCATCTATAATAACCATGGTAATATTAGCTGTTTCCTTACATGAAAATATTCAATATTTATTTTTGGAGTGGGGAGGGGCTTCCTTGCCTTTTGTTTGAGGGCTGTGGGGAACAACATCTTGATTATGTCATTATTCTCTGTTTGACTTACATGTACTATCCATTTTGGTTGTTGCTGCTCTTGAAAGTCCTCAAGTGATGTGGTTTCTGTTATTTGGTACAATTCTTCATGTTTCTGTAGTGCCACTCCAAAGTGTTTGAAGAAGGATGGTTCTTGCTGAAACCAATATGCTTCACCTTCTTGAAGCCATTTTTAGCCATCAATCTGAGAAAGCGGTTGTATACAGATGAATGTGTTTGACACTATTCATGATATTAGATTAATGTTTTGTAGTGATTTGCAGTGTTGGGTGAAACTATTCCTAGCCTATTCTATGTTCAATTTCCTTTTCTACACCACTAAATTTGTTACAATTGATCTATACAGAGTTATTTGAAATGTTTAGCATTTACAAATTATGCATGTTTTAGCATTTACTAATTGCATATTTTAGCATTTATGAATTGCACACGTTTTAGCATTTACAAATTGCACGTGTTTTAGTATTTACGCATTGCACATGTTTTAGCATTTACTAATTGCACATGCTGAATTTTGATGATGGATGCAGTGTACATGATATCGCTGCTTTCATTCCAATTCCCGGTCAAAGTTCAATCAAAATTGTAAAACATAACTATACAATCTTAGATTCTATTATATAAGTAAATGTTTTTATGATACAGATGATATTAACCAACTCTGTAAAAATTTAAAAGATATATGAACAATATGTTATGTGAATTTCAGTTTACTTATTGAAAAATAACTTGTTTGGTGGGTGTTGAGTTTTTTATCAGGCAAATTAAGTGCTATAGAAATTTAGGTCGAGAGAAAAATATTTTTTTTAAATTCATACATATGATAAAATTTGGAACATATGATGTACAGGGTGTTTCATAATATTTGAAACAAAATAATTGGTCACAAATCAAGGATCACAAATGATAGAGTAATGAAAATTACATTTATTGAAAGGTAAAAGGATAAAATTTTATGTTCTGTAACCATTTAGTCTCAAACATAAACCAAAAATGTCAAGAGGAGCCGTAGATGTCTGTTGTTCAGTTGAAGGCACTGTTGAATGCAAACTTGTTGATAATGCATACACATTCTTCCTGGGTGATCACTTGAATCTTCTCAGTGATGGCTACCTTCAATGCAGCAATGGTGCAATGGTTGCCCTGGTTGATGTTGTCCTTGAGAAACACCCAGACAAAGAAATTAGCGGGGTTCAGGTTGGGCAAGTGAGGTGCCCATTCCACTTCAGCTTTGCAGCTGATGAGATGCTCTTCAAACTTTTTACAGAGCCATGCCATGGTAATATTAGCAAGGTGAGGAGGAGCACCATCTTGCTGGAACCACTGTTCCTCCCCATCAAGGTCCTCACACTTCTCAAAGCTCTCCCCATCTGAGAGGCTGCTGCTTTATTTCAGCAATTGTGAAACACCTTGTATTTATGGAAGAAGGGATCAATACCAAGGGCAGAGCATAAGTATTTTGGGACATAAGTATCAACATAGGTACTGTGAGAGTCTTGAATTTAAATGCAATTATCACCCCTGATGATTGCCAGTCAGTGCTGATCCCTATGTCTACACTACTTATGATGGCTGGCCACTCATATCCAAAGATGCCTGTTTACTAGTGCAGCTAGACAATCCATGTTGCAGATGCTTTCTCAGGCACATTTATTTTTGTTTATCACCCATAGAGCCCACCTGCAGTTTATATTGCAACTATTGAGTGGACCTTAGTTTCAGTTTCTGGGAGAGTGCGCATTATCTGGCGTGATCAACAGTCTGAACAAGGCTAGCATACTCAAACTCTCGGTCATGATGACTTGTGACTTTGTGCTAACACAACTTTTGACAGATCCCAAAGGGTTCTGTCTACCCAATTTCATTCACAAGGCTTGGGTCAAGCCGTGGTATGGTTTTCAGGCACTTTCCAAAGGTGCCACACACTGGGATCGCCCCCTCCAAAAGACCTATAACATCAAGAAGTCACCTTCCTGATAAATTGACCATAATGAGATATATTCAAACATATATTGTTAAATATGTTTCATCATGAGCTGTTCAAAACTTTGTATAGTTGCTTTAATTTTAGGAGAACATAAAGACAAAAACTGTTCAACATTTGGATATTTTTTTTATTATGCTGTTCCTTGATCTAAGCTTTCAGCTCACATGAGCCATCTTCAGAGTAGTTATATGGACATTTAAACAAAGATATTCACCATCAAAGATGATATTCTGTGATGTTGACATAGAAGATTGCTACGCAATGATAACGCATTAGCAGACGTAAATTTGTGATGCTTAGATAAAGCAACATCATCAAATATTATAGACATTCATTGTCTGTTATATTTAACAATATGTTTGAATAATGATCTGCTGCTCCAATACTTTAAATATATGCACATATATATATATATATATATATATATATATATATATATATATACATACACAAGAGAGAGTAGTTGAAACATTCTGAGTTGGACTCACTTGCCAAAAATATCCATTCTATGGACAAAAAATCAAATAAAAATAGGTTCTCTTACCTCTACAAAAATCCTGTATAAACAATTTTCTGTAAGCCATTTTCTAAATCTCTTTTTGTCATTATTCTAAGTCCTCTTTTATTGTTCTTGCTCTTTAATAATTTTTTTCTTTTTCTTTTACACCCAGCAGCCCATTGTGTCTTAGTGGCTGTATTGCCTTGCTTGAGTTAAAATGATCTTAAAGTCCACTTGAGTTTTCTACTCTGGATATAGTGACATAGAGCTGACCATGAGCAGAATATTTTAATAATTTTCTCATGTTTATATTAATAATAATTAATTCAGTAAACTTAGTATTTTTTCACTTGTTGAAATAATTCATTACAGTTTTAAGAAAATCTAATTAAATGAATTCTTTTGGTTCCATTCAACTAAATTGTACTAATGTGAAATAGCAGGTGACAACAATGCTTATTATGAATGCTGTAGCAGCCATCTCTTTTAAATACATTTTGCAGTTGGAAATATGTATTACATGTATATTCTCAATGAGTATGTTGCCTATAGAGGCTATGTACTTGTTAAAAACACAAATGTGCTATGTAGCACCAACATCAAAAAGCATTTTAAAAGTGATGGTAGTTCATATTATAAAAAATGAGAAATAACATCAATAATGAATACAGCCAAAATGTATTGGCCATGTATTTTGCTTTTTGTATCGACTTTGCCTTATCTCTCTTATACCCCTCCAGTTTTATGGCCATATCACATTGAAAAGCTAGTTTCTGTAAGATCACTGAAGTTAAGGAATATTGAGCTTGGTCAGTACCTAGATGGGCAACCACTTGGAAATACCAGGTAATGCAAGCTTGGATGCACAGGTTGTGTAATGGATACTACCTTGGCATTGGAAATTGGGGAGCTGCGTTCCAACTCCATTTGAATTTGTTATCTTCACTTACGTGCAAATACCATTGGGAGATGTATAAATCCACCTCTTCTCCTCCTAGCTATGGGTTAATTAGTAGGACTTGTATCAGTAAATCATTATTATCTCCAAAAAATTCTTAGAATCTAAAAATATTTTCTGGCTTTAAATAACCTGAAAAAGGTTAAGCCATAAAATAAATTAAATCTATACCTGTCCTGAATGTTCAGAATGTTTAATCTCAAGTGCTATAACACAGAACGTCTTCCCAGAGGGTAGGCCAACAAAGGATGAAAGGGTACACAGGAAGAAAGAGTTTGTATTATACCAGTGTTTCTTAACCTTGTATTATACCAGTGTTTCTTAACCTTTTTAAGCAACAGCACACCTAGAAGCAAATTAAAATATCACAGCACACTTAGCAAAATTTTTAAAGTGTATACATTTAAATTTTATGAAATAAAACCAGAGATTTTTTTAAAAAAATACACAAATATGAACTTTATTTCAATGTTTCTATCCAACTATTTGTGCAGCTTATTTAGTGTGAAACCTGTGCCTGGTGTATTTTTTTTTTCTTTTTTTTTTTTTTTGGCAATTTCTTCAATGTTTGGTTGAATGTACGATAAGCAGACTCTGATTTCTTCAGTTGAACGTAGTCTTTCTTGCTTTTAATTTTTGATTTTATTTAGAGTTGGGAATCTTAATTCCTATTAATAAGAAACAGAAAATTGCAATAAAACTGATAAAACCTTTTTAGCTAATGTGGGATAAAAAAGTTTAATATTTATTCATTTATTTAAATACTGATGCTGTACTTTTACTACTCACACAGACACACATGCACACACATATATGTATTTAAATAGTGTTGCTGTACCTTTACTACTTACACACACACACACACACATGTATTTAAATATTGATGTACTTTTACTACTCACACACACACATGCACACACATATATGTATTTAAATACTGATGCTGTACCTTTACTACTTACACACACACACATGTATTTAAATATTGATGTACTTTTACTACTCACACACACACACACACACTCACATATATGTATGCCATGGCAATAGTTCAGGGCACACTTAAGAGGGTCATAGTTGAGAATCACTGTATTATACTAATGTGGGCTAATCTAACTATATTCTGTTTTTTTAATATCTAATAATTTTGATATAAATTTCAGATTCTGCAATATAATCATCAAAACCTGGTTTTAATCCTAAGAAAAAAGATTAATTTTAAGAACTCATTTTTTTTACATGATTTCTTTTGATCATTTTTTATCAAGCCATTTAGGAAACAAGTTTTAAATCAGTGTTTTAATCCTGCCAAATATGAAATGCAAATACAGTGAAGGATAACAAATGCAGATTGTAAGGAACATGAGTCATGAAAAAGATTGAAGCCTGAAAATAATGCTCAGTAACACTCATATATGCAGTTCTCACTGTGGAATTGGTGAGTCAAGTTCTTTGGTATAAATCTATCTCTTCTCCTCACCAATTATAGTTTAAAGTTTGATAGAAGGAGCTCTCTAACCTTGGGTGATAACCAGTCTAGGAGAAGGACAACTTTGAACTCAAAACCATAGAGAAATCAATAATTATGGCAAAGAATATAAAGATAAAATAAGCCACCACTTAAAAGTAAGGCTGGAGAAACTTTGAAAAGCCATATTGAGGGATGAAACAATGAAATTAGGTATGGCTCATAGAGGGAAAAGGTTAGTTAACAACCCCTCTGGAATGAAGTTAAAATACTGGACAAGGAAGAAAACTAGAGAGTAAGATGTCTGAAAGGATCAGTGCATATGCTAGGCTATGAGGACCTCTTTAGTAGATTAAATAAAGGGTTCAGTTCTGAATTCCATATAGGTTACCTGAATTACACAAGGCCAGAGCAGTAAAAACATGATGACAACAAGGCCAGGGAGA
Source organism: Acanthosepion pharaonis (assembly GCA_903632075.3). Taxonomy (NCBI): domain Eukaryota; kingdom Metazoa; phylum Mollusca; class Cephalopoda; order Sepiida; family Sepiidae; genus Acanthosepion; species Acanthosepion pharaonis. Next base: position 823,795 of record CAHIKZ030000408.1, on the reverse strand, counting down.
ACAGCAGCCAAAATATGATAATAAGAAGGCCAGAGGGCAAAACTGTGATAACAACAACAAAGATAAGGATAATAGTCAGCATGTAAATAGTGTAAATACCTGAAAAGTACTTCAATATCTCTTCCATGAAGTCTTGGTAATTCAGGGATAAGAAAGAAAAGAGATGTGTGGAGAGTCATGATCATTTTTGTTTTAAAGAGGCATGGCATTTAGAGAAGAAAAAAGGCTCTGAACATATTACAATGAAATGTCTTTATCAGATAAAAACTAAAAAAAAACTTATTTTCTCAAAGTATAAAAAGAAGGAAGACTATATGTTTCAACAAGCAAACAAAAAAACTCGATTACAGTATTGTGCCAGTGTGTGTGTGTGGGTTGAAGATTAAAAAGAATTTAAATTGAAAAGTAAAAATTATGAAAAACAAACGCCTTCTGTTTCTAATTTGAGATGTAGAACTTTGTTTCATGGAAAATGCCAATACTTACATTCTTATATTGTAAATATGCAGAAACATGTATATACACTTTTTCTGCCTTTTACATGCAGATTCACAGACATGCACCCTCTCACTTCTATACTTTGTCTTTCCCTTTTACATGCATTTTATTTACCAATATCATGCATCATTTCTTACTGTCCTTTATATACTTCAAGCCTTATTATAGTGGACACTTTTTATTTGAAATAAAAGCACCATTTTTATTTATTAAACACTGTGTATTACAGCCTGCAGTGAATTCAAGAAATCTTAGTAAAGAAAAATACTTCCTCAATATAATACACACTGTCTAATGAATAAAAATGTGTTGTCTATTCAAAGTTTTCACTATAAAAACACCTAAAGTAATAGTAATGTTGGATTAAAAATAAATTAACATTCTCATATATATATATATATATATATATATATATATATATATATATATATATATATATATATATATACACACACACACACACAACAAATAAATAAAGAAAAAACAGGAAGAGACAGATTGGGGAAATTGTAAAATAAATACCCTGAATCAGATGATATAACTAGAATTTTGTTTTGAAAGTTTTTAATTACATTGTTTTCTTAAGAAAATGTCCTGTATACATTTAGGTTGTAAAAAATATCATTGATAAATATTTTTTTAAAAGATTCATTTCAATTTATTTAATTGCTAAATGTTTTTTAATAATTAAAAATTCTGGATGATTTTGAAATCTCTCTTCAGTAATTATGTTTTAATAATTGAGAAATATGTTTAACAAGGAAATTTCAAGATTTGTTTGCAGTGTATGATTAAAATAAACAATGAAATGCATGCATTTTAATATTTCATTTATTTTTCGATGCATGTGCAGGGTGTTGGGAGTATTCTGCATTTTACCCTAATGTGACATTCAGCCAAATATATCTATCTATTTATTTATTTAAAAACATTCTAAAACCACCCCAATACCCTTTTTCTTTCATGTGCATGTGTAGTCATGCCAACATAGCAACTTTAGTCTGATGAGGTCCTCAAGGACAAAATGTGTCAAGTTAACTTTTTCTATTTTGTCATTTCCCCAATATTGTTTGTGATATATAAAAATATATATTGTTATCTCTCATATATATATATATATATATATATATATATATATATATATATATACCCAAGTATAGGATTGGTGTATATGGAATAAATTCCAATAACCAACAAATACTATTCTTAAAAGAGTGCTCAATACAGAGTAGAGCAAATATAATTATTTATTCGAAAATTATAACATGAAAATGTTATAAAATCACTACAAAAATAGACATTTTGTTTCAACACTTCTGGTGTCTTATGAAGTCATGGTGTTGAATGTAGAATAAAGGGTTTTAAAAGGTTCAAATTAATCAAACACCACTCGCTAGGGGAAACGCTGTTACATAAGCTGGAATGACCAATCAAAATACAAGTATAGAAGAATTCAAGAAACTTGACAAAGGAATTTTATGTTATAATAATTATTTAATACTTTAATGTTAGGGTTAGACTAAAATAGAATTCATTCTAACTAATAAATATTAAATTATACTATAAAATTAAAAATTACCAATTTTAAATTTAATCTACATTAAGTTTAAAATTATAAAATTATTTAAAGAAGAAACACACACACACACAAACAAAGAGAAAGAACAGACAGATTCACAGTTCTTAGCATTTACTGTTTTTAAAAATTACTCAATACAATGTAGATCAAAATATTATGATAATATTTTACATTGCTGCACAAAAATTTCTGTTTCGGAACTCAAAACTGTTCTTCATCAGGCGATGTTAGATAATTTATGATGAAAATGATTTACTTGGAAAATCAGGAAACAATTTGGTAGCTCATTTGGGAGTTGAAAAGGCGTGGGAAAAACATGCCCACAAAAAAAAACAAAAAAAAAATGCTCACAAATGTATTTTTTAATTTTGGAATCTTGGTTTTGCCCCAAGTCTGACAATTATTTTAATATATGTTATTGTTACACATTAATTAATTATTTATATATATATATATATATATATATATATATATATATATAAATATTTAAGTAAATGCTTTGTTTATGATAAACAGTATTAACAACATTTATCAACCTGAACATCCAAGAAATTACATAGAAATCAAGCATCCTCCAACAGGAATTGAATCTGGTTCCTACACAGAACCGTCATTGTAGTTTAAAGACAGTAAAATCAACCTTGCTAACCAGACACTCTTTCATAGCTAAATTGGCATAGCACATCAGGCTACATGACAGAACCTTTTGTAATCATTTGGTTCACTCGTCAGGTTTCAGCAAGAAACTGCTCTTTTTCTCAATTTTTCATTATCTTTATACTAAGTTTGATGTAATTAATTTATGCATTAGTTATTGATGTTACGTTGCTTTTTTTCTCTTTTCATATTTGTGCACATGTGTCAAATCAACATTTGACACATGGTTATTTCTCCTTTTCATCATTTTCTTTAATGCCACAGATGTAAGTTCAGCACACTCCACTCTCTCTCTCTCTCAATTACAACGATATCACATTGAAACACTGATTCTCATCCAATCACCAAAGTTAAGCAAGGTTGAACCTAGTCAGTACCTGGATAGGTGACCACTTAAGAATAACAGATACTGTAAGCTTGGATGTGCAGGTGGTGTAATGGATAAAAGCTCAGAATGAAAAATCAAAGAGCAAAATTCAAATACCAGTCAGGTTTGTTATATTCATTTAAGTGCAAATACCCTTGGGAAATGTATGAATCCACCTCTTCTCCTCCCAGCTATGGGTTAAATAGTAAGAATTGTATTAGAAACTCATTATCTCCCCAAAATTTGCACAATCCCAAAATGTGTTTTGGCTTTAGATCACCTTAAAAAACATTCTATGTAAATCTCCTCTTTCTCTTTTTATGCATGTAAATTCCCACTCTTTTTCATTCACATACATACAAACTTTAATCTATACCAGGGGTTGGCAACTCATTCAACCCTGCGGGCCAGATTGTGTTATAATAATGGGTTGCGGGCCGGACAAAGGCCATTAATGAAAAATTAAGAAAAATTACATATGCAGACTCCTGTCAACCTAAATATTTAAAACCAGAATGAAAATAAACATTAAGAAATCAGAAAAACAAAAGAAAAACTAAAATTAAAAAACACCTAACAACAATTACTTTTCCTCAAGGAACGTCAAAATACTTCAAAGCGAAAAATCAGCCGAAGTGAAATGGATGAAATTATGATGTGTAGGTTTGAAACTGTTATTGAAAATTGTTCCACAAATGAACCACACACACACACACACACACACACACACACACACACATCAAAAAAAAAGCACATATACCCATACATACGAGTACAAATAGTTGCAAACATATACACTTTACGTGCATTACACATGCGGTATCATCCACACATTCATGAGGCATGTATGTATAATGCGCATATGTTTAACTGTCTTTAGATTTCTGCTACCTCGCATGTCAGTCCCTCCCTGGCCTCTTTCACTTTATCGTTCCTTTCGCTTCTGTTATATTTTAATGTAACCAAGAGTCATAACAAACATGTATCTATTATTTGACATTAAATGTAGGTAACGCAACTTGGTAAAATAAGTCTCATGAAAGATAACTGGCAGTCTAATGTTTTTAGTGCACTGAGATGTGTAGACATTCTATGGAAAATGACATATAACAAATTTCATTTGAAGGTCGTCTCTCATGTTAAAAATAGAGTCATTGGTAATCAGGCTTGCAGGCCGGTCAAAATACCTTCGCGGGCCGAATCTGGCCCACGGGCCATAGGTTGCCAACCCTTGATCTAAACTGTAACATCTGAAAAGAACATTCACTTCACATAAGACATTTCTTTATCCATGAACTTAATTGACTTTTTGTCTATCTCAGTTGTTTTGTTTGAGCCATACATATCATATTATTATTCTGCTGATCCATGCACGTGGTGAATTAATTTATTTTGAAATGGTAAAAATTCTTGACCAAATTTTATTAAGGGGACTCACAATTTAAGCAGGTCTCCAAATAAATAGTAATTTTATGTTTCCTACAAAATATTCAGGATCTGTCTATATTTCTGAGATGACGTATTGTAACTGTTTAAACTATTTACATTGTTCAGACTGTTGTCTTCATCTTTATTGCTATATTCACAACATTTCAGCTGTTGTACACTCCAGCCTTCTTTAGGTGATATATGTTGGAATTTTGAACAAAATCTTTTATTTAGTCCATGGGGGTAGATTGTTCTAGTTCCATGTACAATGCCTTTTTCTGGATATCTGTTTCAGGTAATTCATTTAGTGACTTAACTCCCCAAGTTTTTGTTCACCTCTGCTATGGCCAGGTATTGAACTCACAACTTTTGGGGTCAAGTCACTGGATTACTTTAACCAACAGTTTTATCCACTGTGCCATGTTGCTCTCCTTGGTATCTTGACTGCATGAATTTAAGTATACAATTAGATTGGCTACTAGGTTTCATCATTTTACAGTTAAAATAGCTCTATATAACCATAATTTCTATTCTAATATTTTCTTTTCTCATATTTCTCACCTGTGGACCTCTCTTCTGATTTCTTGCTTCACTACAGTCTTCAAAAATTTAAATGCAATATCAATTGACATTTGTTTTCTTGAACCCCGTTCTTTTATTGTCCTTTCTCTTCTCATTCACTCTTACTCATTTTGTTTGTAAAAATTTATTTAAAATTGAAAACTATTATTGACACCATAAGTAAAAATATAATAATAAGCCAATTCATGGCTAACCTTACTACCAGTAATTTACAAATGCTAACAAATTTAATACCTCAAAACTAGAATAAATCACTAAGGATAACAGAAAAAATTTTTTATATAAAGATAATATAACAAAAGAGGAGTGATTATTGAGTTATAAACTTTAGCAAGATTGTAAGGTTAATTCTTTAATATGTTTACAGTTTACTGTGGTTTCATATCTTTGATTTAATAATTTATCATTATTCAAGAATTTAATTATTTGCATTGTAGATTGCTATTACTAAGGGAATCCCAGTTGGTTTCTTTTTCTCCACTTAGTGATATCCTTAAGTTCAATGGGTTGTCTCATCCGAGTCGAGAGCAGTGGTGTTTCATAGTAGTTGCTGCCAATTGACAAAGATGTATGTTGTCAGTGGCAGCAGAGACTGGCTTTGAAACACCCAATGGTTTGACCTCCAAGAGTGAAATGATGTTGCCACTGTCATCTTGCAATCAGTAATTACAGATTGTTTTTAAACATGAAACACTGTTGACCTTAATGTTCACTTTTATATTTACATACACACTATCCCTGATGTTGAGTACTTTAACCCATAAATATAGCATACCGTAAAACTATATTTTTATCATATATAGGAAGGATGTATGACAAAGCAGAAAAAGTTCATTGAACCGGGTCTGAACATATATCTGCATGAATGAGAAATGCTAGGAATTTTAAATTTAGAAAAGATTTTTTTTCTTTTTGATATGGTTATATAATCTAGCCAATTCCATTTAGATTTTTTTCTTTCTGTTTTTGCTTCTGTTATCTTTGTTGTTAAATATCCTACATTGTGATAACAGAATATCTAACAGGAATGGTAAAACACAAGAACCTGATTTCAAATGGCCTCACGTAAAAAAAATTCAAAGATGTGAGGTCTGTTGACCTCAGTGGGCATTCAACAGGTTCTCTTTGACCTATCCATTAACCCCTATGGTGCATGAATTTTTCCTCACCTATATATATATATATATATATATATATATATATATGCTTACAACCACACATACATGTCTAAATGCATCAGGAAAGATTCTCACTTCATGTTACATACAACTTAGTGATTTAGTCAGATAGAGTAAGAAATAATAGTAGCGAGAAATTTCTGTTAAGATTAACAGATATTATCACTATCCAAATTCCTGAATAGATATTCTATACATGAGGCAACAATGGACTTTATTTTATCAAATGATATATAATCCATTCCTTGATTTTTCAAGTCATAAGAAGAAGAGCTTTCTCAGACTTATCTGATTTCCCACTGTAAATAAAAAAAAAGTAAAATAAAGATTAAATACTGATGGTTCCTTAGAAATAGCTTTGAGAATCAACATGAAGAATTCTTTATTCTGAGAAAATGGATTAAAAACTCTGTAAAACTTGTTAGTGTGATATTTTGTGCTGGAAGGTTCTGAATAATTTTTTTTTTTTTATCTTTGGAAATAAAATGAACTGATTCAAGGGTATGAAATAAATAATATATTTTTATTTATTTGCTTTAGAGTGTGGTTGCATGCCTTTGATATTTGGTGTAACAAAATGTTCATTTATAAGATGGATATTGATAGTTGTTTGGAGTATTTGAGAATTTTGAAATCAGCACAAATAGGTCAGTGTCAATCTAATGGGTTTTCTTGGCTCTAAGCAGGGCAGAAATAGTATTAGCAAATGACCTGTTATCTACTTCTTCACATGTCATGCATGGTTGGTTTCTCCAGTGGTTGTGTTTTTTGTTCCCTAGTTTCTATTGTCATCACTTCTTCTTATTTAGCTCAGAGGTGTAAGCTTGTATCCTTTTGACCATGCTCTGAGACTCTGGCACATACCTTGGTTTTGGCTAGCATCAAAAGTTTCTTTGTGTTAATTATTTGATTCACCAAAATTATTTTATTTTCTGATGTGCCTTTCTTTTTCATTTTTTTTTTTATATGACAGAAGTTATGCATGGAGCCTTTCTTATTTTGGTAGATTTTCAGTCACTAATTGTCTTATTCTAATTTGAATTATATATTTTATTTTAACTTTATTGAGACTCATTACATTAGATCCCTCAAATTACTCAGGTTGATCTGAATTAAGTTAGTCCCCATAAATTCTCTACGCTTTGCATGACTGAAGTTTCAACTCCACAACAGAGACTAAAATTGACCAAGTGAATGATTCCACCAGGGCAGCATTTCTCAACTGGAGTTCCCCGAAAACCAAAGGTCCCCAACGTTTCACGAGAACAGGTAAGCTAATGCACTTTTGACATTTTATTTAATTTCATATACATAATATTGCTAAACATGCACAACATATTCTTCGTTATTGTAATATTGTAATATAGACATCATCCTATCTAAGCTATTTTGTAATTAAAAAATATAAAAATCATTGGGAATATATTTAGTAATGTCTGTACGACACCAGTGTGAAACCACCTTTACTAGTCAGTGCCCACTTAGTGAACCAGTTATTCAAATTCATGATATTTACTACATGAACTACGATGAAAATAAAATGAGAAAGATATGGTATATAATTTTGTTTTGGCACAGGGGTCCCTTGATACATGTAATTTATTTTAAGGGTTCCACAAGGGTAAAAAGGTTGAGAGATGTTGCTCTAGGTCTTAAAGAAAACAATCCTTCATCAGATTTTATAGACTGGTGCTACAGAATCACAAAGAACTTAACCAAATAACAGAAGCCATGTCATTTGAAGGCTTCCAACAGGAGCAACAATTAAAATGGATAGCACATGCTACTAGAATGATATAATCAGTTTCAGTCACTTTCCCACTGCTGTAAAGTAACTTTCCTTTGCCTTTTCTATAAATATTTTCATGGTAATTGTTCTGATGAGCTTTCTCTTTGGCACCATGACTTTACAAGTTTAAGCACTGTACTAGATTGGCAGTTAGGTCTCATCAATTTAGAGTTGAGTTGGCTAGATGTAACTATAAATTCTATGCTAACAGTTTCTTCTTTTGCACTTCTTGGTTGTGGAACTCTCTCCTAGCTTATTACTTTCCAATCAACTTTGATCTTCCAAAATTTAAATATGTCAGTTATCTTCTGTCTTCTTAATTCTTCTTTCATTGTTCTCTCTATTTAATAATGTTCTTCTTTTTCTCATATTCTTTCACATTTAATAAACTCGTGCATCTTAGTGGCTTTATTGCTTTGCTTGAGACAAAATGATTAAAAAAATGTTAACATTCGACGCAATCAAAAATAATGCTTAGAAGGAAACTCCCATCATTGAGAAGAGCACTTGATATAGTGAGCCTGGAAGTCTCCAAACACACAGATATTTGTAGATGAATGAAGAGAGAGAGAGAGAGAGAGAGAGAGAGAGAGAGAGCTATATTCATACTGTCAGATATTCTAACTAGAAAGCAACAGGCCTGTGAAGAAAAGTAATAATAAAGAAAACATAATTAACTGACTTTAACAGTCAAAGTTGAAAGCATGTATAAAAACAATCTGGAGACTCAAGAGACAGTTGGAAGATTTTCAGGAACATAGACAATGAAGCTATACTAGAATCTTTCCGATAGAGAGGAAGATAGCCAGGAACAGAGAATTCAGTGGTAGTGATTGAAGAGTTTAGCTTAGTTTCACAGAGCACTAGTAGATTGGGGAAATGTTCCAAGAGAAATGATTCTACATTGCAGAAATTGGTACGGATACCACAAATGTTGGAGAAAGAAAGGTTGGGGGACATAGATTTTTTTGTTACAACAATATTCTGACTGATTCATTCTACAGCCTTCTTGGGTGGTGGCAAACAGAAAAGAAATGGTAGAGAATACTGACTTTATGGGAATAAATGATTTTGTCAAAACACATTGGGTGGCATAACTGTTTTCAACATGGAAAAGTGGAAGCAGTCTAGTTTATTAACTTTGACACTAATGGCCTTGGAGCATGAAAACATCTCTTCTCCTTCTTGTTATGGGTTAAATAGCAGGGTAGCTGTGGCTCTATAGTTTTGTATGGCAGCCAGTCTAAGAGGATGATGACTCTGAATTCCAAAATGTAAAGGCAACAGGAAACCACTCCATCATTCTCAAAAAGACATAGCAATTTACAGATAATAAAAATGAAATAAGTGACAAGCCATGATCACCTATATTCTAAAGAGACATGACTAAAAAAATGTAATTGAAGATGGCATAAGGCCATAGAAAGCAAAGGAAAATAATTTGATGACTGAATAATGATGCTATGAAATATTTAGCATGAAAGAGTTTATTCCATGCTGCTAGAAACTTTTGCATTGACCTAATATGATAGAAATCATAATTTTGCTGAAAGGTTGATTGAAGTCATAAAAAAAATTACTTGATGACTGAATAAAGATGCTATGAATTTATATGAGTAAAAGACTCAGTCAAAAACAGGCTAAAGACATTTACATCAACTGCACACACACACACATATATATATATATATACAAGCTGAAATATCTTTCTCCTCTTCATCATTTAAAAAAATGTTGTTGACATTAAATTGTAAATGCTGCTAATGAGTACAAATTAAGTGAGTTTATGTATGATCGATATCATTGAAGATTTTAGGTAAATAAATTCAGAAAATTTGGAGGTTATTTAAAAGCTAAAAGAATTGATTTTGTTTCTGCCTAGATCTTGTGAAGTATTTGTCTGGTCACGGACATTAGGAATAATCTATAAATACAAATCTCCAAGGATTTCTGTGAGCTTAATGAGCACTTCTCTTTATTGATCTTTGAATCTAAGTGCAGATATTTATTTCATCACATAATTATGTATGTCATTCCTTGGTGTATGTATGTATGTATGTATGTATGTACATATATATATATATATATATATATATTTAGTCTTGCAACATACTAATCCCCAGTACATGTGAGCAACAAAGAAATCTCAAGGAAAATAGGAACAATATGGAAACTTATATTTATAATTAGAAAGGGACAATTGGGACACATAAGGAGGAAAGATGGCCTAGAGAATTTAATACTCACAAGGCATATTGAAGGCAAGTCTTTTTTTTTGATAATATATGCAGCTGATACTATGTTGGTGGCAGACTCAGAAAAAACTGAAAGACAATGTAGTAAAAGAAAGCAATAAGAAAGGGCTAATTACTAACTGAAAGAAAACAGAATACATGGCCGTCAGCAAAAGCAACAGTCCTATATGCTAGACACATATTGGTGGACATTGAAATTAAGCAGTTGCAGAAAACGTAACACAGAAATCTGAAAGTACATAGAAAGAGCAAAGATGCCTTTTAAATAACTAAACAATGTATTAAGCTATAGGAAAATATTGTTGGAAATAAAGAAAAAGAACTGAACTGGTACGTTATTTATGTGCAATATGGCAGTGATTGTACATGTACTGAAAGAACATGTCCCATAGGAAAAAAAAGAATGAATTAATTAGTTTGGGATTAAAATATTTTCTTTTCTTTGCATAACTTTGGGAAGCCCTTAAAAAATCCTTTTTAAACAAAAATTCTAATTTAAAGTTATATATTTTTCTCTCTCAGGAAACACTAGGTATCCATTCTTGAAAGATAATACATTTATATACATAAAATTTAATTCTTCGCAAGTATAAGAAACTGTGTCACCATTTCTAGATTTCTTCAAAAATGTCTTTAGCTTAGCCCACCTCCCTTAAATCTGCCCCTCAATCTGTCAAAAAAAAAGATTACCCCTCCAGAATAATGGAGTGTGCTTTGAAAGTATAAAAGATTTGATCAGTGTTTCTCAGACTCTCTTTAGAAATATTGTTGCTTTCACAGACAATTCCTGTCCCTATCATACCCAAGGCTGCAGTGGGTAGGTGGAAGTGAGGAATTAAGAACTACTCCTCAAAAGATGTGCCAGCCATGAACTGTTCTGATGGGTGGGAGGGGAAAATCGACAGAATCATCTTTTCCCTTGGGTCATTTGAAACTTTTCTTATTTCATCAACAGCTGCACTTTCTCTCTCTCTCTCTCTCTCCCCCCCTCTCTCATTCTCACATATCCCCCTCTCTCTCATTCCTGCCCTCCCCAAATGTCAGAGGCAAGGCAGTAGGTCGGTTGTAGAGTGGTAAGTTGGGATAACATTTATTAATAAGAGAGAATCTTTACTTACCTCTCTACTTCAAAGCTTACAAGAAACATCATGTTGAAACACCGGTTCCCATATGATCACCGAAGTTAAGCAATGTCAAGTTTGAATAGTACTTAGATGGGGGACTACTTGGGAATACCAGGTGCTGTAAGCTTGGATGTGCAGTTGGTGTAATGGATAATAGCTTGGAATTGTTAATCAGAGAGCCAAGTTCCAATTCCAGTTGGGTTTGTTATATTCACTTACATGTAAATATCCTTGGGAAAGGTATGAATCCACCTCTTCCCCCCAAGCTATGGGTTAATTAGTAAGACCTGTATCACTAAAACCAGTATTATCTTCAATAAAATTGCATACAAAATATATAGATTTTGGCATTCAGTAACACATAGAGGTTGATATGCTGCTAAACAAAATAATTTTTAAATCTATTTAAAAGAAAAAAAGCTTTAAATTAAGAGGAAATGCATTTATATCAGAATTGTACTTTGTATAGAAAAGGTTGAAAGGCAAGTTAACCTAGTTTGATCAATTAAGATGTGTAGACAGTGCTCTCATGTTGGCCTTGTGCCAAACTAACTCAAGCTGAGCAAATATAGTAACAGTTATCTATATGGAAAATCTGAGTCAAGTTCCTGTTCTGTTCTAGGCTGACACATTCACTTTGTACTAATGCCATTGGAAAAAATATGAGTCCATTTCTTCTGCTCCCACCTAAAATTGAGTCTTTGATGGTAGCCAGTGTTGAAGAACAACTTTGAATTCAAAATTGTAGAGCTTTCCCAAGATAGTCATGGAATAAATAATAATAAAGGAAACTGTGGAGAGCCATCATTGTCTGCATTCATAGCATTAAAAAAAAGTCTCAGAAAGAAAGTCTTGGGTTACAGCCAATCAAGCAAAATAATACTTTTGAATTTAAAAATGTACAGAAGGCAGACAGAACTATTTCCTAAGCAGTTATGGCAATCTACAAGTGATAATGAAAAATGAATGATCGCTTATATCCTAAAGAATCATTGTTTGGTTGTTTTTGTTGAGTGGTATATCAATCTCTGTAGATTATTTAATGCTGAAATCTAAATATTTTGTGTATAATTTTATGTCTTCAATATACAGATATTTTGTACATCTGTATGATAAATGTGAATGTCACTGTGTCACACTTTTTCAACTTTACTCCAAGAGACCATAGCCCATCATATACCATTTTGGAATCAGGCCAATTCTGTGAGCAAATTAAAACCATTCTGAGCCAAACCCGAACTCGTAATCCTGAAATTTTGGAGTCCCAAGTTTTTATTACTGTGCTTGTTTTCAGATTCCGTGGTCTTGGCTGGTAAAAACAATTAAAGGGATACAACTCTCTAACTTTCAATAGCTCATTTTCAAATGAAAAAATTACTGTTCTCAAATTAGAATGTTTCAAAACAAAATTGTCTGTGTTTTCAACTTTACTCCTAGAGGCTGTAGCCCAACATATCATATCATACCATTTTGGAATCAGGCCAACTTTGTGAGCAAATCAATCCATTCCATGCTGGATCCAAGCCTGCAATCCTGAAATTTTGGATTTCCAAGTTTTCATTATTGTGATTGTTTGCGTAGATTCTTTTTTTTTCTTGTTACATGATTTTTTTTTGACAAATTTGTTTTGTACAATAACAATTTTTATAACTTGAAAATAAGTTTGGGAATAATCAGAATTGCGAAATCCAGTAAAAGTCATCCATGAAATAAAAATAATTGTTTGTACAGAAAATAAGGACCTACGGACATTAAATTGTCTTTAAATTAAGTGGCAGCAGAAGAATTATCCTTGAACTTTTAAAAGGTAAGGTTATATATTAATGCAATACTTAAATGCAGTGAGTTCTTCTGTAGTTTGTTGCCTATCGCATCTACTCCTTCTTACCTATTGTAATGAAAGCCCAATCAGGAACTTACTTAAATCCTGCCCAATAGGGCAGCTTTTACACTAGTAATTTTATATTTTCAGGGCAAATTTGTCGTTTTCAGATATATGCTTTGTAGATGATAAAATGTATTGTTGGTAATTTTAAAAATATGTGTAACTGGTAATTTCACTATAAAAAGTATTTTTGTACTTTTTAGTGTTGTATTGATTGTTATTTTGCTGTAAAAATGTATTGTTGGTCATTATTTTATTATAAAATGTACTATTGGTAATTCTACCATAAAATGTATTTATGGTATGTTTATGATAAAAATGTATTTTTATATTTTCCTATTGTTTTGATTTTTGTTTAAGGATTCACAATTTGTCCATAGCTAGGAACCCTAACAGGTACTACCACACCAGGGTCTGTGAAACTGGGAACAGCAGCAAAGAAGAGATGGTTTCATGTTCCTCACAACTTCCAATCTCCTGATCAGAGGCCTTGTTGCCAGATGTAGTTTATGATTACACCCAAGGCTACTTATTGGGGTGTATTATGTCTCTGCAGAGATGCAGTAAGTGTATTTTACAGCCCAGACAACAGGGTGTACATCCTAAAGAAATGTGACATTTTAAAATTCTGTTGTTTTGCCAAGATTTTTGAAAGTGGGTGTGATTGATAACTTTTCAGCGCACTTTCATATCCTTGATAATTTTTCTGTTTTTAAATGCCATGTCCCTTGAGTTCATCATTGATCATAGCTCTCCATGAGTTCTTTACTATCTATTCAATGAAAATCTTATTTTTCATGATTCCCAGTGCATGTATGTAGTTAAATATCTGTATAGTAAAAATCATTGAGATGATATTTTTATAGTAAACTAAAGTAAACTTTATAGTAAAAGGTACTTCTATAGTAGAGCCATTGACTTATGTAATCATGGCTCTCCACATATCCCTTTTTCTTTATTATCTGTGAATTCTAAAGACTTCTTGGGAAAGATAGTAGAATGGTATCCTGTTGCTTTCTCCATGGTTTTCAATTCAGATTAGTCATCTATGCCATGTCCCTTTAGGATGTAGGTGATCATGGCTCTCCACAGATTCCTTTTTCTTTATTATCTGTGAATTGCCATGACTTCTGTGGAAAGATAGTGGAGTGGTTTCCCTTTGCCTTCTCCATGGTTTTGAATTCAGAGTAATCATCTATGCCATGTCCCTTTAGGATGTAGGTGATCATGGCTCTCCACAGATTCCTTTTTCTTCATTATCTGTGAATTGCCATGACTTCTTGGGAAAGAGAGTGGAGTGGTTTCTTGTAGCCTTTCTCTATTCAGGACATAGGCAATTATGGCTCTCCACATATTGCTTTGTCTTTATTATTTGTGAATTGCTATGTTTTCTTTGGAAAGAAGTTCTCTGTCTATATATCTCAAGATACTTGAGAAAATCCAAAGAAGGGTCTGTAATCTTATTGGTCCTGACTTAGCATACCAACTTCAGTTACTTACTCACTGACATGACATGGCTTCCCTCTATCTTTTCTATAAATGTTTTCATGACAGGTGTTCTAATGAGCCTTTTTCCTTGATACATTAACAGCATGAATTTAATCATACTACTTGATTGGCAACTAGGTCTCATTCTTTTAATGTTAAAATAGTTAAATGTAACCATCAGTTCTATTCTAATAGTTTATTTTCTTGCCTGTTTTCCTGCTATGTAGACACATGCACAAATAACTTCAAAAATGTAAATGCATTATCAGTTACAATGTTCTGTTTTCTTGAAACCTATTCTTTTAATCTTCTTTCTCTTCACTAAAGTCTTCTTATTCTCTTTCTCTTCCAGTAACTCCTTGCGTCTTGGTGGCATTATTGTCTTGCTTGACATGAAATAATTAAAGTAATAAAATGAGTGAGTCAGTGAAAGAGAGAGATACTTCTCATTACCTTTTCTATGGGTTTTGAATTCAGAGTAATACTTCTCTTAGACTAGCTGTCAGCCAAGGCTACATAGCTCTGTCATTTAAACCCTAGCTAAGGTGGAGAAAAGATAAAATTCCTGCCTTTTTCATTGGTATCAATGTTGTGCGTGCAACTGACGGGCTTAGATTTGAACTCAAATAGACAGTTCCACTTTATTCACCGATAACCATTGCCTTCTCCATGGTTTTGGTTTTCAGAGTTGTCCTTTTCCTTAACTAATTATTGCCACCCAAGTCTAGAGAACTCATTCTGCTCTGTTATTTTACCCATAGCAGGTGGGATTCATGCCTCCTTTTTCTTCTAAATCCTGCATCCCTTCAGGACATAAGCGATCATGGCTCTCTACATCTCTTCCTATCTTATATGACTTTTAACAATTTTTCTTCTTTTGCTAAGCCTCCTTCACAGTTCTGTCATCCACTCACACAAGTTTATCAGGTAAGTGGCTTGCTGCATTCTCCTATCTCCCTTGCCCTCACCATGCCCTATGAGGGTTAGGTTTCTAATCCCCTCCTTCATTCTGTGTTCAAAGAATTTCAGCTTCTTGATTCTATGTGTTCTTTCTGTTGCCATTTTTTAAAGACTTCCATGTTACTTACTCACTCCGTCCATAGAATTCTCAGTATCCTTCTGAAGAACAATATTTCTGTTGTTTCTAGTTTTCTCTTTGTGGGGAGTCTCTTCATCTGTGGGGAGATTGTCCAGCATTCACCGCCATAGAAGAGAATGGATATCACAATCATAATCAACAATACAGCAATTTTTTTTTCTTTCTTTCCAATACAAGTTTTCCCTTTCTCAGCTTTTGAAATGCCTTACCAATGTTTATTAATGCAAAATTGAATGCATTAGACCAGGCTAGGATTTGAACTCTGTCTTCCAATTTCACTTTTTGTGTCTATATCCTTTACACTAACCACACAGCCTTCATAATTTGTGACAATTGATCAAAAAAGTCAAGAATATGTTTTTGTTTATTTCCACTATTTAAATTGGATAGTTTTGTTGCCATATTCATGATCAGGTGATTGGAATTTCAAACCCTTTATTTCATCTACTGGGGTAGATTGTTCTAGTTCCACATACCATGCCTCTTTTGGATGTCTCAATATCAGTTATTTCCCTTTAACTCAACTTTCCAAGCTTTTGTTCACATCTGCTGTGGCCAGGTATTGAACACACAAGTCACTGGCTTACTTCAACCAACATTATTGTATGAATTTTTGGGATTAATAAACCTAATATCTCAGTTCATTTTTTAACAGAGCTCATATTACAATTTGCTGTTATTGTTGTTTTTCTCTAGTATTCTCTGTTACTGGTTCCTATATTCATTTCTATGCTTAGTCAGCTCAGGAGATTTTTGTGGCCTAGCATATGTGCTGATTACTTAAGTTTTTGTATTTGACAACAAAGATGAGGACAACAGTCTGAACAATGTAAATAATGTAAATAATTACTATACCTCATTTCAGAAATATAGACAGATATTTTTATTTGATTTATAAAAAACAAGTATACAGATAGTTCCCTTTACATTATGAGCTCTATATTCGTTGCCCTATGCCAGACTTAGCTCAATTAATAACTATACATTTGGCATCTTTGTGCAGTATATTGGGTTGCAGTTTGCCAAGTAAATCCCATTGCCCTGAGAATTACTTGATCATGGAATAATTGAATTTTGTCAGATGAAGCAATGAATTATTCATAAAACTGATCAAATAAGGTCGACAATAGATTTACATATTTGATTCACAAGACAAAGTTTGACTGGAAAATATCAAGCCACTTAATGAAAAAAAAGCCTACCTAGGGCAATGGCTTCTTAGTCTCCTTCTCAGTAGTCCCTTTGAAACCTAATACACTCTTATCCCTCTATCCTTTTTACTTTTCAAAGTAACCTGAAAGTTCCTCTTATAGGATTGCCATCAGCTACCTCACAGGGTAGAATGGGCTCTGTAGCCTTGGCTGGCCACCGATCTAGAAGAAGGATTACTCTAAGTTCAAAAGGCAATGGGGAAATACTCCACTATCTTTCCCAAGAACTGTTTCAGCTTTAAATAACCTACAAAAGGTTGATAAATGGTTAAAATAATAAGAAAATGATCAGTTACAGGCTTATGGCCATACTAATTTGAAATAACAATTCTCATACGATCACTGAAGTTAAGCAATATCAAGCCTGGTCAGTACCTAGTTGGGTGATTGCTTGGGAATACTAGGTGTTATAAGCTTGGATGTACAGGTGAGATAATGGATAATGGCTCAGAATTGGAAATTGGAGAGCCGAGTTCCAATTCCAGTCAGGTTCATTATATTCACTTACATGCAAATACCCTTGGGAAAGATATGAATCCACTTCTCCTCCTCCCAGCTATGGGTTAAATTGCAAGACTTGTATTAGAAAATAATTATCTCTGCTAAAATTATTAGAATCTAAAAATATTTTCTGGCTTTAAATAACCAGCAAAAGTTTGATAAGTTGTAGAAAAAACAAATCAATCAAACACACACACAGCCTTGATATAGGAATCAACACTGCATGGTGATATCAAGATCACATGAGGTGTGAAACAGAATATTTTTTTAGTAGATATTCTTTAAATACTAAGTGGGCACTGAAAAGCCCACACACGTCAAAAAAAATTTGTCTAGGCATCATGTTCATTTTTTTAAGGACTTCTTGGTTAGACTGAGCACTTTCCAGCACTTAATTGTATATTTAAATATATTAAAGAGTTAGTTCAACACCATATATTTTCAGGATAAATCTGTATCAAAAGTGGGTGTGGCATCATTTTATGGACAATCACACATGCATTCAAATGCATGTGAATATATATGCACCCATCTGTGCTATCATAAATATAGAAATGAAATGAAATATTGAATATATTTTTACCAAGATAAGCAGGATATATATATATATATATATGTATATATATATATATATATATATATATATATATATATAGGATCAATACAAATATAAAATTTGTCACTTAGCTGATTGATGTTATATTCAGCACACAAGAGATTTCTATAGATCAGAACAGTGTTGGCCAATTGAATAACAAAGTTGAAAAATTCTGTATAATGCATTTAATCCTCTAGAATAGAAATTTATACATTGCAAGCTGTGTGTGTGCATGTATATATATATATATATATATGTGTGTGTGTATTGAAATATAAATTGGCGACAATTTACACATCGCACCATGTGTGTGTGTGTGTGTACAGGGTGTGATGGGTAAATTGTCGCCATTTTTATATTTTTAATTTCACACATGCATGTTGTTTGTTTTTTTATTTTGTTGACTGTACAGTATAGTAGGGTCAGTTGGGAACCATCTGCAAGAAAAAGAGCACCATCATGAAATTCATTCCACCAGCAATTTGGAAATGGCATGCTGTACTACTTCACATTTATACCGGAAGTTCCAATATGAACATTTTGGAGTGTTTGAATGTCAATCTGAGGACAGTGCAGAGGATTCGGAAAGAGTTGGATGAGTCTAATGGTGATTACGAAGGTACAGAAGCTCAGAAAACTATGATCTTTCTGATGAGAAAAGAATTCCTGAATTTATTGGTGAGGGCCTCAAACTCAACACGGAGGCCTACATCAACTGCCTTGAGGAGGTAATGCTATCCTGAGTCAAGAGGCTGGCTGCTGGAAGACCCTATGTCTGGCAACAGGACTCTGCACTATACCAAACAAGCAGGAGAACCCAGTTATGGCTGTCAGATAATTTCTGCAACGACATCACCCCTTATATATGGCCACCTAACTCCTCAGACTGCAAGCCTCTTGTTCATTATGTGTGGGGTGCAGTTGAGCGAAATACCAACAAGACTCCTTGTAATACCAAAGATGAACTGAAAACAAGGATTATGGCAGCATTTACCAAGTTAAACAAGGAGATTCCAAAATTGTCTAGAGGAAATGGTAAAATTATTGAATAAAAATACACTTTAGTTTTACAAGATATTTTTGAGTAATTTTGGTAAATAAATATGTTAAAATGAGATGTCAGTGTTTGTTTTATTTTTGTATAATTTAAAAAACAATTTATCAATTGCATCCAGTACATACATACATACATACATACATACATATATATATATATATATATATATATATATATATATATATAGCTTAATGATATATAAATTTTTATATATTAAGAACTGTTTTGAATGAAAAGATGTATGACAAATTGGAAAAAGTTTTTGTGATACATTTCATCTATTAGGACATCATTAGACTGAATTTGTTTATGTTGTTGTGATTACACATGCACACCAAAAAATAGAGATGCTGGGAGTTTCAAAATTTAAGAAGGTTTTTTTTTTTTTTGCTTGCAATCTAACCAAATGCATAAAAGAATCTAGATGAATTTAGCTAGATTAAAAAAAAAATAATCCATTTTAGTTGTTGCTGCTGTTGGTAGTCCTCAAGTGATTTGGTTTCTGTTATTTGGTGCAGTTCTTTGTGATTCTGTAGCACCAGTTGACAAGGTTCAAAAAAGACCCATAGGCTTCACTTGTTCAAAGCCATTTTTAACTATTGATCTGAGAATGCATTTGTATACAGTCGGCATTTTAGATATTTCTTAACGGGTTTGGTACCATGCCTGACATCCATATGAAAGTCTCAATCTGATGAGGCCGGCAAGCTATAACTCTGCTAAGAAGCAATCCCTTTGGTCATCTGAATTTTTGCTTATTAATGCATTACACTGTAACCTATCATATCTGGAATTGGTAATGATTCCGATAGACTAATGAAAGCTAAAACAAAAATTTTAACATCACTTCTTGGAATAATTAGTCTTTCACATATTAAAATTTCAAGCAATGATGTTGAAAGATTAAGGGGGATTAATATGACAGATACTCATGGCTAATTTAGATGTCAAATCCCTATAAACATGTACCTGTCAGCAAATACTTGAATTTAGGCCAGTAAGCTGAAACTTAAGAAGCAATCCCACTGAAAATGCAAATTCTTGCTTATAAAAATCATTGTTGAAACTGAAATAACATTGGTTTGTCATTAGTCAGCAAATTTTATGTATTGGTAGGGAAAGGTTAATTATTCTTGACTGTACTATATTTTCTTTCTTTTTTTTCTTTTTTTTTTAAAAATCAAACATTGCATTACATCACCATCCTTTTTTTTAAATCCATTCTTAAAGCATCTAGCTTCTCTAGCTTATATCTTAAAGCATCTAGGTTATATCTATCAAATACAAACTGTAAATCCATAAAACAGCCCCAGATTAATAGAATACCACCCCACTACACTGACTGACCACACAAAATTGAAAACTTTAGAACTCCTCTTACTAGACAGACACACATACACAGTTACAAATACATTATTACCATCTGATGCCAGCTTGGACATAGAATTTTTACAAACTTATATACATATAGAATTATCTACAGTTTTAATGCACATGATGCATGACTGAAAATACCAAAGTTCTGTCTTTTTGTCTGTTTTATCTCAATCTCTAATGAAGCATTAATAAAAGAAAACATTTTGATTGATAAACATTTCCTATACATTCTTTATCTTACCATATTAGCTTTCTGGGTATATTCAGTCTACATTTAAATCTTTAACTCAGAGGAACATATTATATATATATATATATATATATATATATATATATATAATATGTGTATGTGTCTGAGTTAAACCATTAAATGTAGACTGAACCTGGATCTCTGATGTCTATGGTAAGATAAAGAATTATATCTTTATCAATCAAAAAGTTTTCTTTTTATTCATGAGCTATGATACAGCAAAACAGTCTGTCTGTGGTTGATATATATATATATGAGAGAGAGAAAAATCATAATTAATATTGTATGATATAATACATATGTATAAGTAAATTATGTCTCTCTCTCTCTCTCTCTCTATATATATATATATATATACATGCACACACACAATTATTTTAGGAAAATTCAAGACAAAGTGGAAAAGATTTTATGTGACATGTTTCATCCTTTTGGGCTTCATCAGATGAAAGTGATATTTATGTTGGTGTGCTTACATACGCACATGAAAGAGAGTGAATTTTGACATTTTAAATGAACTTTTTTTTGGTTTTAATGTGTTTGGGTCTATAATCTAGCCGATTTGATTTACTTCCTTTTTTTTCTTTTTGTTTAATTTCTTTTTATCACTTTTGCTATTAAATATCCCACATTATAATAATAGAAGATATTGTAAGAACCTTGATGCAATTTTACTGTGTATGATCTAGTGATTACAACACTTTCTATAAATTTTAATTTTAGTAAATGGTTTACACTTTTATTGAAAGTTGTCTTTTAAATCAAAATTATGGTCAGACTCATTATCAACATTGTGATATTTTCAAATTTATTTTTTTAATTCTATATTGTTTGTTATTACTATAAATGTTACTTTTTGTGGGTACCTGTGTGTGAGTTGACGTTCCTGTTTTTTTTTTTTACTTTCTAAAAAATTTTCTTAAGCAGTGCAATTTACAGGACTTTTAGATCTAGGCTGGTTGATATTAATTTCTGTCTTTAAGAAAAAAAAACAAAAATAGAATGTGAACTCAAATATATGTACCCACTAAAAATAACCTTTATGATGACAAGAAATAATGTCAGATTAAAAAAAAAATCCACATTTAAAAATGACTTTGATTATATTTCAGGTAAGATTTAAACAGATACAAAGGAGATGTGTGCATTCATTAAGTAGATAATTAAGCCTTGCCTTATGATGATCTCCTGTGATCTAATCAGTAGGGTACCTTTCAGCTAAAAGAGTGGTTTCTCTAATAGAAAATGGAATAGAAGATTTCTGTTAGGAAGCATATTTTCTGTTAGTAGGGACTTCTCAAGTTCTAGGCCGGTTGATATTAATTTTACTCTGTAAAATAATAAAGACTTCAACTGAAACATGCGCCCACTAAAAATAACATCTATATTAATAAGAACTAGATAGAGAAGCATATAGATAGATAAATATATGCTAACACATATCATAACTAAACCTAGATTCCTATACGCCTTTAAGCATAAAAGAAAAGATTCCATAATGGATAACTTTTCACATTCAAATGAACACTAAAACATAACTGTCAGCCGTTGCATTTAAATGCAAAAGAAAAAAAAATTCAGTAATTGATAACTACACATAGTTTTTGCCTTACCAGTTGTACCCCTGATGATGATCTCAGAAAGAGATCGAAAATACTTGGGAAATAAAAGTGCTTTTCACTGTTACAGTGCATTTCTTGCATTATTTGATTGTAATATATAGAAAAATATTTGTGAATATGAAAGGATTATGATAAAAATAAGCAGACATAATGTTTGTAATTTATTCAATCAGACATGTCTAAAAGAGAATTTGCTACCTAAATACACAAATCTTTAAAGATTTGTATAGCTTTAACAAATACAGCAATATATAGATAGATGAACAGATATGCTAGCACATATCATAACTAAAATATACAGGTATGCATCTAGCTTTATTTATCCACTGATTTCATTGCATTTAATTCTCTCTCTTTTTGTTTCTTATATCAATGTAGATCTGCAGTCACACACCTCCACACAAAAAATTGTGTCACTAAACATTTATCAGAAAAATAAGTAATTTTCTGTCGATGTACAAACAAATCAATCCTTCCTTTTCAATCTCAATCTGCTTAGAGACATACTCAGTGTACCGGGACACAGTATGTCTATATGGGAATGGTCGTCCTTTTTTTCTTTTTTTTTTAAAGGGAGCAGTCATTGTCTAATAACAATACTCTGGTAAACATAATAATAGTCTCAATGACAGGAGATGCAATACAAGAAGCAATTTACTAGCCAGAATTGAAGAATACATTGATTAGTCAGAATACAATTCTGGTAAGCAATGATTGGGTGACAAATAACTCTGTACTATACATACTACATTTCAAACAAATACATACAAAGAAAAACTCATTCATGGGATACATTTTTTTTTTAAATCTGAATCACCTTCAATCGATAATGAGAACATTGTTCGAAAACAATTATTCAAAAAACATTTATTCAAACTTGAATGAAAATTAACCAAAAGGACAATTGTACTAAATGATAATTATTCAAAATGCAAAATTCTTTATGGCAAAAAAAAAAATTATATAAATTAAAATAGAAAATATATAAATGATAATTATTTGAAATACAAATATTACTAATAAAATAATTTAGTAAGAAAAACTCCTTATAACTTAAGTTATATGATACTGCATGCAAATAGTCATTAAACGATGCCACTAATTTTTTTAAGTTTTCCACTTACATCATGATATTTCTTGGAGCTCTTGATATTTTGGCAAACTGCACTTACTTTCGCAATATGAATTTCTTGCAAGTCCTGTTCTCTTTTAAGAGTGTCTAAGAATTTCCATATTATAGGATGACGGTATTGCACTTGCTGCCAAAAAGCCCTATGCCATCCTTCAAGAGCATTATTAGTAAATCAGTAGTGACTCTCATAAAGCAGACCACATATGTATTTCAAATAATTGTTATTTAGTGTAATTGTCCTCTAGATTAATTTTTATTCAATCAATTTTCTCAATATGCTTTGAATCTAAGATGGTGAATGTTAGACTTTTAGTCAAGTTTACAATTCTTCCCCAGTCAAGTCCAGGACAAATTCAAGAAACTCAGACTAAAAATAAATTAATGATGAAGATAGGAACAGAAACTTATGGATCCAAATTGTTTTATGATTTTTAACAGAATCCCTGTGAATGGCAAACTACATCCATCAGCAAGGCTACTGATTGGGAGGTTTTGAGGAGCATGGGACCACCTTTTAATTGCTGTTGTTCTGAGGACACTACTGACTAGGGGCAGTAGCACCTGTTAGGGTCCCAGCTAAGAGCAAATAGTGAAACACCCAAACAAAAACAAAACAGTATGAAAGTATTAAAAATACATTTTTATATAAAAAAAGCTACCAACAATGCCTTTTTATAGTAAAATTACCAGAAGATTTTCACAAAGATTATTTAAAAAGGTAACATTTCAAAATAATTTCATTAATTTCTAAATAAGTTCTGAAAAATTTAATTAAAATTTGACAATTATTTGGTTTTTGCAAGAATTTCCAAATCAATATGCTTTTCACTGCAAGAAGATGCTCAGATTTTCTCTACACTTTTATAGTCCTACATTGGTGCCAGAAAATGAAAATTTCAAAGGTTCTAAAAAGGATTAAAAAAAAAAATTTTTTACATCAAAAAATCCTTTGAGTTTTCCTAATAAATTCTTCCCCTCATGTAGACATGTATATACATTTTTACAAAATTTACCAAAAGTATCCGTTTTAGACATGTATGAATAAACACGTCCAAAGCATAACATTTAAAAATTAGCTACCGATGTGTTTATATGTCGGTCTTGATTCTTTTTATGTCCTCCAAGTTTGAAACAAATCCAATTGTCAACTCATGCATCTGGTCGGGGTGTTAGCCACTGCTCATGTACTTCAAGGTGCCTCATTTTCTGAGTTACTATATTAAAAACAAATAAAAAATTCATCTGAAAATGAAATGTTTTTCCCAAAATAATTGGCAGGGTAAGGGTTAACAATAACACAAATATTTTGCCGATAAAACTTTGTTTTTATTATCCTTTGTGCATTTTTTCATCATGTATCCTGTTTTTTAGCAAATTATTGGAATATATGAAGCTGTCTGCAAAAGTGATGTTTACTAAATGACTAAAATCTGATGCATTATCAAACTGTATTTATAGACATGAAGATAAAAAATGCTTTCAGTGAATGTTTTCTGTAAAAGCTTCATAAAAGGAGAGGCAATTTTGAGATCTTAAATGGAAGTTGTCAAAACAAAGATATAAATTCATTGCTGCTTAATTTTATTATCATCCATTGACTTATGTGAAGTCAACCATAAAATAGTTAGTTTCAAAATTATCTTTTATCCAAAAAAATATGAATCTGCATCAGGAGTTATCAAACTGGGGTATGCATACCCGTGGGGGTACATAATGAAATTCAGGAGGCATATGATCAAATCTCTTGTACTCTTAGGACTTCACCCCTTTTTATTTTATGATGATAAGTTCATGAACAATATGTCTTCCCCTCACCCCACAACTAACAGAAAGAGACAGTTTTCTTTTTGTATTATCCCATTATTATTATTATTATTTTAATCATTTCACCCCCAAGTAAGGAGATAAATACACTAAAGCACAAGGAGTTATTGAAAGTGAAGGAAATTAAGAAAAAATAATAAAAAGAAGAGGATTCAAGGAGACAGAAAATAATTGACATTGCATTTAAATATTTGAAGATCGAAGCTGACTAGGAAGCAAGAACCTAAAGGAGAGTTCTAAAAGCAAGAAGTGCAAGAGAAGAAACTATTAGAATAGAACTTAGTTACATTTAGCAATTAAGACTATAGATTATTAGACTCATTATAAAATTATAGGTTTGTTTGGAAATCCTTTTGAATTAACTCCAGATCTCTTACCAACAATTTGCAAGATGATTGTGTAGAATTTTTAAATGACTGGTCAAAGATCTTTTTAAAATCTCTCCCCTACCAAAGTTTGGTGTTCCATTTTTTTTTTTTTTTTAATACTGTTTGTTCACTTAATACATGACCCAGGAGCCACTCAATTTAGAGGGTTACTTAGTGAGATTGTTTTAAGGGAGTGGTAATGACGAAGTAAGAAATTAAGAAATGCATTACAAGGATGTGTAAGATAGATATCAGTTGAATCTGCACTTAAAGAGATCAAGAATGGAGTTGTCATAGAAGCATCCTCTTGGGAGTTTTTCTCACAAATTAAGATTTTAAGATAAGAAGCTGTCTGAGTGGAACTTGCTCCTTATCAAAGGAACACAACAAGCATGTGAAAAGTATTTTACTGTTCCCATCCACCTACTGTTGTGCACAAGGTTTTTACAATGAGGTATATGATCAAAACCAACTTTCATGGAAGACTGTCCACTGAATAAGAGATAGGTGTTTGTCTTTCAAAAACAGTTTGCAGAATTGATTTACTTATTGAAAAGAGCCAGCCTCATCCATCTCATTAAATGTTTAACAATTTATTGAATAGGATTATAAACAAATATCACTTCTCTATTCCCCATTCTATATGATCAATAAATACAATATTAATATTATATTATAGATAATATTTAGATGTTTACACGAAATCATTGGAAGTAAAATCTCTAATCTTGTTTACTACATAACAGTATTTCTCAAACTGGGGATATGAAAATTCAGTATTTACATAATCAATTCTCTCATGCTTTTGGCATATCCACTCCCTTTTCATGATTAGGAGTTCACAAATCCACAAATCTAATTCTTTTTCTTGATAGAAAGATATAATTCACTCTCTCTATTCCCCCTTTACTTATCATCTGTTGGTTTCAATCGAAAAGGAATGACTGCTAAAAAACATCCCATCTTCAAATTTATAAACAGATCTTACAGATACATACTGGGATTTCTTGGTTTGGTTTGATTGTTTAATGGCATATCAACCCTATATGGGTCATTTAATGTTGAAATTTTATATTCTTGTGAGCTTTGGCAATTTTTTTTTTTACTATGAAAATGTATTGCTGGTAATTTTTTCTAATGTATTTTTATATTTTCATGTTTTGACCCCAATTTGGGGGTTCTCTATTTTCCCGTAGTTGGGATCCTAACAGATGCTACCACCCTGGGTCAGGATGAATCTGGAAACAACAGAAATTAAGAGGTGGTTCAAAATTCCTCAAAACCTCCCGATCAGAGGCCTTGCTGCCAGATGTAGTTTATCATCATACCCAGGATGATGGGATTTCTTCCTAACTAATAAAAATGTACCACTTCTCTTTGTCAGCCACCATATTTTTGTTTCTTTCTTGTCTTGAAGTCAGAATTTGGCTGTATCCCTTTTGTGTGTGAAT
This sequence comes from Acanthosepion pharaonis, assembly GCA_903632075.3. NCBI lineage: Eukaryota > Metazoa > Mollusca > Cephalopoda > Sepiida > Sepiidae > Acanthosepion > Acanthosepion pharaonis. The sequence goes on along the minus strand of CAHIKZ030000408.1, from coordinate 796,475 downwards.
ACCATTTTTACTTTGTGGACTTGTTACCTTACTACCGTTTTGCTTAGATTTGCTTTGCATATATATTGTCTGCTTACTATTATTTTGCCTTGTTCTTTTTCTTCCTTTTCTTATTGTTTATTGGAAATTTTGTCAATTTCCATTTGTTGAACATTTTTACCAATTACACTTTACCATGGCCAATTACTCCACATCATCTCATTTGGAATTTCTTCCAAATTAATCCCAGATCTCTTATAGACAATTTGCAAGATGAATTTGTAGAATTTTTTAATGGCTCAATAACCAAAGATATTATTTAAATCATTTGATGTTCCATAGCAAAATCATATGTGCCTAAAAAAGAACAAAAAATGTGTGTAACAGTTTTTGCTGTTCCCATCGACAATGTTTTTTGGTTTTTTTTCAGCAAGGTTTATGATCAAAAGCAAATTTCATGCAAGACTGTTCATTGCAAATGATATGAGTGTGCATCTTTCTGAAAGATTTCCCAGAATTGATTGACTTGTTGAAAAGAGCCAAGCTGATTCCTCTCATTAAAGGTTTAACAATGTATTTTTTTTAATCACTTCAACTCAAGCAAGGCAATAAGGTCACTAAGACAGAAGGGATTACTGAATATGAGATAATATGAGAAAAAAAGAAAGGATTATTAAAGAGAATGAACAATAAGAGAACAGGAATTAAGAATACAGAAGATAATGATTGGTATTGCATTTCATTTTTTCAAAATCAAGTTTGACTGGAAAGCAAGAGGCCAGAAGAGAGTGCAAGCAAGAAGTGTGAGAGAAAAAACTATTAGCATAAATCATATGCTTACATTATAGTTTATATAAGGGTTCCTTGTAATCTTCAAAAGGAGACTATGTTTCTGATTCTTCATAGTTGAAGTATCCTGAGGACAGCCCTCACTTAGTCTTGTGTGTCCTGATTCATGCACTGTTAGAGCTAAGTCCCTTAGTGAGACTGTATCTTCCTGTCCACCATGGTAAAGGACACGTGCATATTGGTGTCGAGAAGCTGTACTTGATCCACCTGTGGTTTGTTCTTATTCACTCGCTTGTGTCTTTTTAGTAATATCACTACTGGTTTCAAGAGCCAAGATGGTAGGGATGCTTCAGTCAAACTTCTAGAAAATGGCAAGAATTGTTCATGGGGTGTTGCTTTAGTGGCGGTCCATAGCAGAGTTCTAATTGCATACAGGGCCTCTGGGAGTAGTTGTTCCCAATTCTCTAAAGCTACCCATTTATCAGCAGCTGCTAGTTGAACAGTTTTCCAAATTATTCCATTATACCTCTTGCATTGGCCATTACCTTTAGGGTTATATGGTGTTGTTGTACTTATGGCTACTCTTTGCCCTTATAGTAATCACTGTATGCATTCAGACATAAATGAAGCCTCTCTATCTGAAAAAATATGTGGGGGTAGCCTGAAGACAGCGAAAACTGAGCAAAGTGCTTGTATGACCATTGTAGAGATTACATTGTGGCAGGGTATTGTGAAAAGAAATTGCAAATATCCATCAATTATTGTCAGCATATATTTGTTAGGTCTTGACGGAAGCAATTCTTTAAAATCCATTGTGATTCTTTCATAGGGTTGAGCGGCTTTATGATCTTGCTGGTGTTAGGACTGTAAAACTTAGGTTTATTTTCAGCACAAGTCTTACATGATATGGGGATTTCTTTTACATCCTCTCCTGAGTAGAGAAGGTTTTTGATTTTCATCATGTGGACCATGCGTGTAGCACCATGTAGGGTGGCACAACTATCTATGTAGTTTCTTTAACTCTTCTTTACAAACAGCCAAGCTACACACATGGAAGAAGGTGTCCACAGCTGCATTTTCTTTACCAGGGTGGTACATTAAACTGAACAAATAACATAAGTTCCATCCAGCTATCTTCTCATTTTTTATTTTTGCTTGTTGTTTTTAGGGTGAATATAAATGAAACTAATTTTTGGTCTGTAATTAATGTCTGATCAAATAATGCCTCCATTTTCTCAGTGATTTGACAATAGCATAGGCTTCTTTCTCTATTGCAGAATGCATCCATTCTGATTTAGACAGGCTTCTGGCTATGGTCCACCCTGTCTTAAAGAGGTGGCTATGGTGCATTCTAAGGCATCTGTCTCTACTACCAGAGGTAGTGTATGATCGGACGTAGTAATAGCTGCTTTTGCTATGCCCCTCTTTAACTCGTTAAACACTTTCTCTTCTATGAGAAATAATGAGAAGTTTCATACTGTTATTAGAGGGTGAATTTTTCTCTGAAAAAGACAATATCCAATGGGCATAGTATGCAAACATTTCTAATGCATGGTACAGAGCAAGTAAATCTTTTGGGATGAGTAATGGATTCAGACGTTCTGGATCAGGTTTTATGTTGTTTTTAATTATTATGTACCCAAGTAATTTTATATTTTTATATCAAGAATAGTATTTGTCTTGGTTAAGCATAAGCTCGTACTTTTTGACAACCGCCATGAAGAATTTAAGATTTTTGTCATGTTCTGCTCAATTTTTCCTGCAGATAGTTACATTATTAATGTAAGCAGAGGTGCCTTGCAGGTTCTTTTTTGATGTTATCTGTTCTATCATGCATTGAAAACTAGCTACCCTGTTAGTCACACCAAATGGTATTCTGTGAAATTGATAGTTTGCCACTGACCTTGAAGTCCATATAGGGTTTATCACTGGGTCTTATAGCTACCTGATAGTAAGCACCTTTTAAAGTCGAGAGTACTAAATAAACCGTTTTTGGCTATTTTCTCTATCATATTGTCTATTCTTGGCAGAGGGTAGGCATCAAGCAAAGTAAACTGGTTTATTGTTTGGGAATAGTCAATTACCATTCACTTTTTTCTGTCCTCAGGGTAAACTACCAAGGCTTGATGGCAAATGGCTGGGTTTGATTATTCCTTTCCTTCAATGAACAAGTAACTTCGGTTTGGATAAGTAATTTATTCTCCTGCCTAGATTTAGTAGTTACTGTTTTACAATCTTGTGTTAAATTGTTGAAGACCGCTGGGTACAGCATTCTTATATCTGTTAGGCTGAAGACTTTAAAACGTATTTCTACTAATGAATGTTGGTGTAAAGAGTTGTATCCTAATATTAGGCCATAGCATAGATCTTTCATTAATAGACATCTTACTCCTTGGTATAGAGTACTGTTTACTCATAGATCAACTAAAGAGTATCCAAGTATTCTTCATTTGTATATCCACATAGTCCCAGTTCATAGATTTAAGTTTGAATAAAAGTCTTGTCTTTACACTATTTACATAATTCAGACTGTTGTCCTCATCTTCATTGCTATATTCACAATGTTTTGGCTCTTGTATGCTCCGGCCTTCTTCAGGTGAATTTTGAACTGAGTCTTTTATTTAGTCCACAGGGGTAAATTATTCACTGGGGACACGTGGCCCAGTGGACGATCTACCCCCATGGATAAAAGAGTTAGTTGAAGAAATCCAAAAAAGTGACTTGATCCAAAGAGTTGTGAGTTCAATACCTAGCCACAGCAGAGGGAACAAAAACTTGGAGAGTTGAGCTATCAAGGGGAATTAACTGAAACTGAGATATTCAAAAAAGGCCTAGCAAGTGGAATTAGAATAATCTACCTCCATGGACTAAATAAAAGGTTTGGTTCAAAATTCCTACTAATATCACCTGAAGAAGGTCAGAGTCTATAATATGGCAGTAAAGATGAGGATAACTGTCAAAATTATGTAAATGTTTTAGTAATAAAAAGGAATAAGAACTTTATAAAGTCATCTGCACACTATCAGTTACTAGAGTCCAATTTAAGGATATATTCAAAGCTAAAAATCACAAAGACAAGGTTAAGAAAGTCTCTGTCCAAGGTGAATTTGAAATCATGCATGTTGCTATCATCCATTGAAAAGGAATTGTTAGACGAATTGAATGCAGAAGCAATTATTGGCAGATTCAAGCAATCATCTTGTGAACACAAATGATTGCTCTTAATATAAAAACTGCATGCAATGCTCTTAATATAAGGAACTGCATGCAATGCGCTATTGTGCTTTTGAAATGTTAATCTGTAAATTATGCAGTAAACTATTTAAAAATATTGACCAATTATTTAAAATTAAATAAATAAAATATGAAGTTATAACATTCTATTTTTACATTTGGTATCTACTGCCAGTAATTTGTACAGTACATATTCACAGTAATTAATAAAAAATACCCATTTTCTTCATAGGTATCTTTTGAAAATTTTATTTATTCATTATGGAAATTAAATGATAGCGTTGTAATTGTGGGTGAGCCTTCTTTCTCCCCTGGCAACCAATATTTTTAGACACAATCCACCACTAACAGAGATTGCAAAGGGCCAAAAGTTATGAATGAACATGGATAAATAGTAATATAACAAGTGATGGATTGTCTTTGTCTGGGTTTTGAATATATGTCCAAAACAGCACGAATCCAAGAGAGGGCCACAAAAATTTCGAAGTATCAATACACCTCCCACACCCAGGTTAGCGACCAGCTAAGACCACCCGCAGAGGGACACTGAGCCAAAGTGTGACATGCATTCTCATGGCACCATTCCTCCCACTGCCTCTTAAAATACAAGCTGCCACCACCCTCTCCCAATAAAACAAATAAGAAAAAGAAATAAGCGTTTTTGTTGGAACCATTTCATTTTTAGGGATTTATTGTCTTGTTCTTATATTGCCCAGTTATTTTTTCTTCTTCTGTTTCAAGTGAGTCTGAGTCTTTACTACCCAACCCAAGGATTGAACTCGGTTACAATGCAACCAAATTCATGAACCAGAGCTTTAATCCACAAGGCTATTGCCCCATTCAGTCCCTGCACCTGATTATACAGACCCAGACTCTCTAGGAACAATAATTAATAGTACAAGATCTCGAAACACACACTCTTTATGACAATGGAGCCAGAACAATCTACCCCTGTAGATTAAAAAAGGATTCAGTTTGAAATTCTCTGAATGTTACCTGGATTGAGAAGGTAACTAAAGAAAGCCAGAGAACATAACTGCTGAAATATGATAACAACAACAAAGATGCTGACATTAGTCTAAATATAAATAGTGATAATTCCTTATTTTTCTTAACTGTTTTTATGATCAGATTAAAATCTCCTACAGAAGGTAATGAACGAAATCGAGATGAAAGGACTAAATATAAACTAAAAGAAGACAGAATGCATGGCAAAAGGGACAGACCAAAATGCAAATTACAAATTGAGGATGCTAAAATCAAACAAGAACAAAAAATTGAATATGTGGGAAGTTTTTTAATATGGGATAGAAAGTGCAACCCTGAGATCCAAAGATGTACTGAGATGACCAAAAATGTATTCCAAAAGCTTAGAGCAGTGGCTCCCAACCTTTTTTACATAGCAGCACACTATTGAGTTCTTTAAATTTTTGCGGCACACCTATCACAAAAAATAAATATTTTCCACTCATAAAGCCTTTTTGCAATAAAATAATAAAAAAACAAAGAATATTATATAAGAAGAATTTTTATTCACATAAATCAACATATCGTGTATTCAATATCAGGTATAAAATAATAATGGTGAATATCAGTGGGACAGTTGTGCCTGGTGCTTCTTAACTACTGCTGCAATATTTGGACAAATGTGAGAGAGACACACTCTTAACTCTTCTTGAATATTTTTAGGTCTTTCACGTTTTTTATTTTTAAATGTTGTTTAGATAAGAAAATCCCAGTTCACATAGGTACAAAGTTGAGAATTGCCGTAAGATTTTGATGGCTTTTTACTTAGAGTTGAATACTCTTCCATAACAGAAATCCAAAAGGCGTCCAATGGCAGTTGTGCATATTTCACTTTGAGATCACGATCACTGGAAAGGCTTACTAATTCTTCTTCTTCACATAACTCAAAATTGAAAAGGTTGATGACTGATAAATCTAGGAATGGATTGCGAATCCAATCAAATTCTTCAATGCTGATTAAGGGAAAATAATCTTCAATTTTATTTTTCTAAACCTGTCAAATGCTCACTAATAATGGGAATCATCTCGGTAATGCAGGTTTTGCAAACTAAGGGAAATCTATCCAAATCATCTACCTTCATTTTTTTCTTCCATATTGCAACTTTTTTCTTAAAAGCAACTAATTTATCTGTTGCCGTTAGAATATTTTCATTTCTGCCTTGCATATTGCTGTTCAGAAGCCTAAGTCTAAATGAGAAGTCTAAATATCTCATTTAAGTACTCTATTTTAGACATCCACAATTCATTTTTAAGGTATTTACAAAATCTATCAAGTTTTTCATGTTAAAAAAAAAAAAAAAAGTTCTTTCTGAAGCTCAATTACATGAGATAGCACGTTTCCATTCGATAACCATCTTACTTCTGTGTGCAATAGTATATGAACCTAATGAGAATTCAAATCCTTGCACAGCAACTCAAAAATTCTGGACTTCAAAGGCCGAGTTTTTATTAAATTTACCATTTCAATCACTTGATTCATTACCTCTTTTAGTTCATTTTGTGCTATCTTTCAAACTAATACCTCTGTGTAAAAAAACAATGATGTAAGGATTCTGTTTTTCTACTAAAGATGCGAAACCTTTTACAGAACCAACCAATGATGGTGCTCCATTGGTACATATTCCCACACATAAATCCAAGGATAAGCCATATTTTTCGAGGCATATTGTGATTGTATCAAAAATATCTTGACCTTTTGTAATTGTGGGTAACTGTTTGCAGCATAGAAATTGATTAATTATGGCATCTTCATCAATGACACGTATAAATGCAATTAACTGTGCATGATTACTGATGTCAATTTGGAGAACAAACAGACTATTTTGAAATTTGGATATTACACTTTTCTCAATATTATCAGACAAGTCAAGAATCCTTTTCTGAGTTGTATTGTTTGAAAGAGGGATCCTGCTAATTTCTTGTTCGGCCTTATCACCAAGCATAATTTTCACTATCTTTTTGCATGCTGGAAGGATCACTGACTCTGCAAGAACATGAGACTTTGATTTAAGAGCAATAATTTTGGCCACCTCATATGAAGCTAATTGAGCTTTTTCAGACACAGTTACTGTTTTTTAAATAGTTGACTTTGCTTGCATTTGATTCTAATAACCGTTGAAAATAATTGACATTTTTAGTTTGAAGGTTAGGATGATTAGTAGTAAGATGTCTTTACATTTTACTTGGAACCATTGCTTCATTAGACAGCATTTGGCCGCAAACAACACATAGCGGAGAAGGAATCTGTGTATCTCCAGTCCAGTTAAATCCAAATTTCAAGTAATCATCAATATCCAACTGGTGAACTTTTGGATTTTTAAATGACGTTGTAGAATTATTCTTGTCACCATCGCCTTTTCTTTTCAGAAACTTGTCCATAATTAAGGGTAAATTGAATCTAAAATTGAAAAAAAATAAATTTTAAAAGAATTTTTATTATATTTAATTTGTTTTTTGTTTGTCTTACTAAAACTTTAATTTACAACGCCTAAATATTTAATAAAAATATCTACAAAGAATCTGTAAATATTGTGAACGAGATATATAGACGATATAAACTGGTGATAAAACAATACCTAAATTTTTAACAATTCCGATTCCTAATCAATATTATTTAAATGTAATTAGGCGGTGTCATCATGATTAAGAAATTGAATGTCTTTATTAAAGAAAATAAAATTAAATGGCTTCTAGGTATTATCTCTTCGCAGCACACCAGTAATCATTCTGCAGCACACTAATGTACCACAGCACAGCGGTTGGGAACCACTGGCTTAGAGTATTAAGAAACAGAAAAATTTCATTAGAAACAAATAAAGTGTATTGAACTGTTATGTGTTATCTGTCATCCTGTATGAAAGTGAATGCTGGAAAATCTCCTCAAAGATGTAGAAGAGACTTGAAGCAACAGAAATCTGGTTCTACAGAAGGATGCTGAGGATGGCATGGACCAAACATTTGAGCAATGACAAGGTCTTGGAGAAAATGGAAGCAAAAAGGAAAATTTGATACTCACAGAACAGATTTAGGGAAAGATAGGTAGGGGAAAGCTGTATGTGACATACTTGATGAGCTTAAGTAAATGGATGGTAAAACAGGGTCTGGGAGAAATAACAAAAAGATGAAAGTTATTAAGAGCTACAAGAAACAGGAAAATGTGGAGGGCCATGATTGCCTACGTCCTGATGGGACACTGCATATAAAAGAAGAAGAATATGATCAGATGATCTTGCCACATTTTGACTGATTTGAGTTACAGAATTCTTGTTGGCAAATCAATAGAGACAATTTTTTGGGAGTAAAGAAGCAGCATTTTTGGTTCCATTCATTTTGGTTATAAATGAAATGGAAAGGAATGAACAGTGATATAAGACAGTTCTTATCTGATGAGATAATCTTTGAAATTGCTCTTGCTTCTAAGTCTCCAGGGTTTGGCAAGACAGAAGATGGATTGTGAAAGCATCAAACGGTTTGTATCTGTTACAGGAATTTGAAATTGAGGACATTACTCATTCCTCCAGAGAACAAATTTTGTGGGAGATAGAAAAAAAAAAATAAAGGTGAGAAGAAAATGATTTCATCAGATCTTTGCTTACTGTGTATCTCGGGACACAATTTAATTGGCCGTACAAGATAAACGCTCCAAAACTTCCATTTTTGAATATCTTTTGAGACTTTATAAGAATTTCTGATATGTATCTGGTGCTAAATGCTGAGGACATTATGACTGAATAGTACATGTTTATCAAATATACACACATATATAAAATAGCTATTTTCTATCATAAATGCTTGCTTTAATTCCTCAACACTGACAAACTTTTCTTTTGTCATTTCAATTCATTTCTATAGTAAAATCATAAGCAAAGAATATACATTATCTATATCAGGGGTCATCAAACACAGGGCCAGATAACTGAGAGAATGACAAGTGTGGGTCGGATAACCATTTTGTTCAATACAATACACTAAATGCACAAAAAATAAAGACAACAAATATACTTATTTACTAAAAACGTTATCCAAGGAGGCGACAATAGCAATAAAATAGTTATATCACACCAAGTGTGCACATATCTGAATCTCACCAACTAAGCAGAACAAAAGGTTGATGAGATTTGTGAAACTGGCATTTACCTTTTAAGATATAATTAACATTTGTTTTGGTATTGCTGCATCCAACCAAGAGAAATGCTTTCAAATGTTCATTAGTTAACCTGTTAACATGTTCAGACAAAATATATGACATAATTCAATGAAGTCAGTCCTTTTTATATACAACACTCTTCAAACTGGTTTAAACACAGCAATGCAAGTTAAAACATAATTGCTTCAGCAGGCTTGTAATTGCTTTTCTTAGAAACTTCATTGCATGTACTTACACAAAAAAGTGCTCAGATATCAAAAGTTGCAAAAAGTTGCCAAATTTTTTTATTCCACTTATTTTCCTAAAACTGTCAGGTGCAAAAAATAGATTGGCCAAATTTTGGCATTTTATTTATATTTATTTTTCTACATAGTAAGTTTAACTCCAATCTATTGATAATTCCATATAAATAATTATATTTTAGCTCATTTGTAGCACAGTGAAGCGGGCTGCAGTTTGGTGACTCCTGATCTGTATAATAGTTCTGTTGCCTTAATTCCTGACCATTGATAATCCATTTATTTTTGATTTTCAGTACATTTCTATAGTAAAATAATTTACAATGATGTTTTATAGTAAAGTCATTAGCAATACATTTACATATTCTAGACTTGTCTAATTCTCTCGGATGATTAATAGAGAGCAGTTTTAAGGTCTGTTCAGTGGTGATGAAATCTTATGAGTTTAGATTTGGATGTATTGAACTATATCAGTCTGTTTCCCATTGCATTGTGAAAGTTAGTTCAGATGAGAGATCAGCTGACAGTCACTAGTCATCAAGATATTTGTAGATGTTCTGTAAATAATAACTCCTCATCCCAGAAATTCAGATAGAAATTAAGTAAATTTATTATGATAGGGCATTACTTAAATTGACTGGGCTGCTTGTAAAAAATAAGAAAATATATATTTCTTTAACAACCTTTGTAGATTAGCATTCATTAGACTTGATGAAGCCATGATGTTTGTCAGAATCGAAAAATATTGAATTTTTTTTCCTTTATCATTTTAGAAGGAGGATCCTGTTCCTAATATAAATACAGTATCAAATTAATCACTGACTTATAAAGAGTTATCTGTACTTTGTTTTTATTTACAAATGGTAAGTTTGAAACTGTGCTTATGTCATTGGTAACTGCATAAGTATACGCAGTTCCTAAACTGAAGTCTTTAGCCAAGGCAGAGGCTTCCTTTGATGGAATCAATGACCATGTGTTCATGACCAAGCTGAAACTTCAAGCTGGAGAACATCTGTAGTTTGAACAGGAGAGGGATGGGTTCCGCCAGGTCTACTTCCTTAAGATACATTATGCATGAAGGATTTCAACCCATATATGTGGAGGGTATTTGTTAAGTGCTCAATTGTGCAGCAACCGTCTGACCACATCTAGCCATGGAGCTCATTATGATGAAGATAATGATGAATGAAATTTTAGATGTGTGGGTGGTATAATCTTTATTGGTGTGAAAAATGGTAATGTTCTAGCAGTGACATTTGCTATCATTTTGATGTAATTCCCTTAAGATGAATTTAATCGCTCTAAGTAAAATAGTAGAGAAAACTTGGCCTTTAGCCTTAGTCTCAGAGAATGATAATTCTAGATTCAAAACCATGCTAAACACAACTGGAAATAACTCCATTAACAGGCATAGCAATGCACACATTACATATTAAAAGAAAAGAAAGTTGTGGAGAGTCATGATCTCATACATCATTAAGGAATATGGCATTTAAAAAAATGTGAAGTCACATAGGTAACCTTAGTAACTTACAATTAGTAAATTACAGAAATCTTTTTTGAATAAATCTGGTTTAAGTGAGTGACTAATTTCTAAGTGCTTTTTGACTATTTTGAGATGATGAGCATTGTTAGAATGTCAATGGTTCTAACCAAAATAACTGAGGTTGGAATCTGATGGCCAACATTTCCTTATTATAAACATGAAACCAGGGAAGTGGGTCAGCATTGTCATCTGATCTCTGTTGATTCATCTTCTTTTATGTACCATGAACCCTCAAGATATGGGCAATCATGGCTCTCCACAATTTCTTATTCTTTGTAACTCTTAGTAAATTTTGTCTTTTCACTATCTCTCCTAATCCCTGTTCTGCCAAACATTGACACAAGCTTATTAGATAGCTTATATATTACTTATATATATATATATATATATATATATATTTGCTTTTTCCTGTGCCTCTTGCCTTTTACCCTTGTATATACATTTTTACTGAAAGTGTCTTTTTTTCAGACACAGATGAATAAATACATCTAAAATATAATGTTCAAAAACCAACTACAGACATGTTTTTATGTCGATCATGATTCTTTTTATTCCCTTCTGAGCTTGAAATGAGTCCAATTGTCAACTCATACAGCTCATAGACGTGTTAGCCACCACTCAGGTACTTCAAGGTGACTCAATTTCTTAGTTACTATATTAAAAACAAATAAAAAAAAATTGTCTGAAAAAGGAAAGGTTTTCCCAAAATAATTGGTGGGGAAGGGGTTAATATGTCCTGTGAGTACCAAATTTTCCAAGCTCTCTTTCCTCATTATGTGCCCTAGAAATTTCAACTGTCTCTTTCTGATGTTATGCATAAGTGCCATTTTCATTTTCATTCTCTTTAAAACTTCATTGCTGCTCACATGTTTGGTCCATGGTATTCTTAGCATCCTTCTGTAGAACCATATTTCTGTTGCTTCAAGTCTCTTTTTCATCTGTGGGGAGATTGCCCAACATTCATTGCCATAGAGAAGGACAGATATTACGTAACAGATAAGCACACTTTTCCTTTGTTTCAAGCAAAATTTTTCTGTTTCTTTCTACTTTACTTAGATTTTGGAAGGCATCTTTTGTAACGCCAATGCCACTTCAGATGTCAGTTTCACATTTTTCATCCTCTGTTAAAATACTTCCAAGATATTTGAATTTTTGTACTTGCTTGACTTTTGTTTCTCCAATTCATAGTTCATAGCTTAGGATGTTTCTTTTCCTAACAATTATGGACATAATAGCCTTAAGTTATTTGTATTTCTTTGATGATGCATTGTCATTATAATTAATTTTTGACAAGCTTATTATTCACCTGATTAGTGTTACTTTTATAATAATGTTTGTCATTTTTGCATTCTATCATAATTAAGCATGGATCAAAGTTAATTATGAAAATGCTTCATCTAAGAAATACAGACAACTGTTATATCTAGTAATACTGCTAAATTAACTATTCTTTTCGTTGCTTTTTAATCTCATAGTAGTAGTAGATGTAATAGTCTTAAGTCACCTGTATTTCTTTGATATCGTATTGTGATTAGCTATTCTTTTCATTTCATTTGTGTCACTTTTCATTACAATGCTCTGGTAATTTTTACATTGTTTGGTTTATTTGTGACCCATGTTGTTTCAATCGATGTAGATATAAAAACCAAAAAGATTAGAAAAAAAATCTTGATGTGTGTCACAAAAAATATGATAAAATATAAAACATTTGAAGATTAATAGTAATGATTTTGTTGATCTTTATTTGCTTGAGAAAGCAAAAATCCTGCAGAATTGAAAATGGTCTGACTACTGCAGTTAATAACAAAAAAAAAACAACAAAAAATAAACCATGATTGCCTCACAAGTTGAAAATATATCACACTAACAATTTTTCTTCTACCAAGACACAGGTAATTATGAGAATATGTTTTACCCAAGCATTGCTAACTTCTTTCTAACTGTTGGGCTTTTAACAAGACAAAATCTTTGTTGAGATATGTAGTAATGGAACAGAGGACAGGGAAAATAAGTTCATGCCTTATCCAAAAAGATAAGTGGGATTGAATACAAGCAGCTTTGATCCAAACTAGCACAACAAAATTTTGGTCATTCATGACAAGGGAAATAACATATACAAGATCTTAATTCTAAGGCATTATCCCCCACCCTTAGTAGTATCTTCCTATTGCATTCAAAGATGTGGGGTCACAGTTAATCACTTATGCCTGAGGTATTGGAAAGGAAGATACTGAGAAAGCTAAATAATTTCTGCATCTACCCTTATGTACACCTGTGTGTATGTTTGGAGGGGACACTTGAAAATATGACTTTGTTTCAGAATACATTCTTTTGGGGGAAGTGGAAATTTCACAGTTTACAGGTTCTGTTTTTCATACAAATGACTATTCTGATATGTTGCACCACCTAACACATCACATCCCAGTTATGAAGTTCAGCCAAGATAAGAGGAACCACCTTAGTCTTGGACTACAGTAATGCCAATAAACATGGCAATAAAACTTCAGCAACTTTTGTCATGGTTACTATTTTTTTTTTTACAGATGTTCTCAAAAAAATTCTTAAACATACTATAAAAAAAAATTCATGAAAATTATTCTTCAGATCAGTAAAGAAAGGATAAATATATAGTTTGGCGCTTATATGAGTTTAAATTTGGCACAACACCACAGGTCTTGAGCACTCAGTGAAGATTAAAGTTACTTGTATATTTTTGGCATTCTTTTAATGTACATAATGAATCCATTAATTGTGTGCCCCCTATTGTGGGGGGGTGTATTCTCCACTTTGCAGCCTCTTTTTCATAGATGAAATATCACAAGCCTATCACTACCCTGTTACTATTTCCATGGCAAATGTTCAAATGATTGCTCCATTCTTCAGTTTCACTAGTTCAGAGCTTTACTGCTAGGACACAACATGCCGCCTTCTACAAAGTCAAATCACCCTCATTTCCTCTGTATTTCAAATATCAGGAGAATGTTTCATTCAGACAGTTTGATTCCTAGAACTGCTACTTTGTGGAGAAGACTCCTCCATGGATACTTTCCTGGAAACTGTTGCCCTGGGTATGATGATAAACTACAACTGGCAGCAAGGCCTCTGACTGGGAGGTTTTGAAAAGCATGGAATCACCTCTTAATTGCTGTTGTTCCCAGTTCCATCCTTACCCAAGATGGTAACACCTGTTAGGATCCCAGCTATGGACAAATAATTAACCCCCAAACTGGGGTCAAAACATGAAAATAAAAAAATACATTAGAAAAAATTACCAGCAATACATTATTGGAAAAAAAAATTACCAAAGCTCACAAGAAAATAAAATTTCAACATCAAATGACCCATACAAAGATGGTATGTTATCAAACAAACCAATCGAAACCAAACCCTGGAAGCTATAATCATAACCTTTTCAAGTCAGTTGTTATCTATCTTCCTTGTCCTCATTATTTTCACTTCCTACCAACCACCTTCTCTTTCATTCATATTTGATACCATATTCCTCATAACCATTTTAACAGTGATACTCTACCTTGAGTGGTTTTTGAGCATTGTATTGGACAAACTTTAGTATGAAATAACAGTCTGCTAGATTAGCTCTCTATTATCTTATGGCAAGGTATCCATGACTTAGATTCAAATCAACCATATAAAGTGCCTTGGCACCACCTTCCAGACACAAATTTTTTAATGTATAGAAAATATGGATCATGACATTGGTTGATGATTTTTTTTCTACCTGTACTTTCCCAAAATGTGATTTACAGATAATAATGAAAAAAGAAAATGTGAAGCACCATGATCACCTATGTCCTGAAATGATATTAGAAAAAAAAATGATCATAAAAAAATTTAATGGCATAAATAAGAATTCATTAGAAACAAGTTTGTTTAATGTCATATCAACTCCTTTTGGGTCATTTCATGCCAAAATTTAATTTTCCTGAGAAAAAAGTAATAAAAATATGTTGTGTTGTTCTGCTTTCACAATTGAATACATGGTAGATGATACTCAGCTTTTGTGCATACACATGTTAGTGTGAACATAATTATCAGAGGCAGTGATATTTGTGCTGGATGTTTATTATATATTTAAATACAGTTTAATTTCTATAAGAAATTGTAGGATATTATATGGATTAATACCATGAAAGAGTTCTTTCATGTTACTTGTTAGGTTAGCAACCTATCACCCTCTATGGGTTATTGAATGCTGAAATGTAAATATTTTGCACACAATTTTAAGGCTTTAACTAAGTATTTTGTATGCAATTCAATTACAGATAAAATGTATTGTTGGTCATTTTGCTATAAAATTCATTGTTGGTAATTCTACTATGAAATATATTGCTGGAAATTTTGCTATAAATATGTATTGTCATTAATTTTATCATAAAAATACATTTTTATACTTTCATGGTGTTTTGTTTTTTTGTTTGAGGGTTTCACTATTTGCTCATAGCTGGAACCTTAACAAGTACTACCACCCCAGGTCAGGGTGACTCTGGGAACAACAGCAATTAAGAGGTGGTTTCATCTTCCTCAAAATCTCCAATCTCCCAATCAGAGGTCTTGCTCACTGCCAGATATAGTTTGTCATCATACCCAGAACTACATTAGAAACAAAGAAAAGAGTGCTGGATTGCTATGGGATAGCCATCCTCTTATATGACAGTGAATGTTGGACAATCTCTCCACAGATGAGGAGAAAACAATAAGGAAGTCTTAAAGAAAATGGCAACAGAAAGAACACTTCTACTTAGAATCAGGAAAAGAAAGCTGAAATTCCCTGGACATGTAATGAGAAAGGAAGGCTTGGAAAACTTAACCCTCACAGGGCATATTAAGAGCAAGAGAGATAGAGGAAGGCAGTGTATCACATACTTGATGAGCTTGCATGAATGGATGACAGAACAGGAAGAGTCACACTGAAGGGATGTTGCAAATAGAAGAAAAAGAAGAATCAACTTCATCAGTCTGTACAGGTTATCTCTAAATGTCCACCAATGACCCTAAAGGGGAGAGGTCATACCTCCTTCAGTGAATGCCTATATCTGGAAGATGTTAGACAAAGAAAAATAATTAGTTTAACAGCTTGATTAGGTGGGACAGCTGTCTCTACCAGTGGCTATTATATTATGACAAAGGTGGGGTCAAGACCTACAGGGATAGATGAAGGTTGTGATGGTGCTTGGCACGTGTCAGTGGTGATAGGGTCTTTGTGCTGTGATGAGTAAAAGTGCAGATACTCACAGAGACACTTAGAAAAAAAAGGAAGTTAGAAACAATTACAATATTTGTCAAGTGTTTTATATTTACATATAAGAAGCCACTGACCCAAACATAATTGAAACGAGTTTTTATTTATATCTATGTACTATAGGCCAAAAGCCTTCAATGACATCTGCTGATGAAGCAGTTTATCGTCTAATCAAAAAGTAGCACCATGTTAAGACAAGCTTCAAAAGATAAGGGATATGGCTTCAGATATTGGAGCTTTATTTTTTTTTTATTCATGCTCCATGTAATTTGCTTAACAATCACAAACTAACGGCCTAAGAATTGCAATGAAGTACCATTGAGCACTGGTGAAAAAATGCTCATCAAAAATTACTAACAATGGCTATAGTTAATTGTTTTCTTCATAATTATTGCATTTAAGATCCCATCAACTCTTTCCTCAAAGTGGCTGTAGAATATAAAAAAATCTTTTGTGCAAAATTAAAGCCCATTCACCTGGTTATGTTTGATTACCTGTATTTTTTTATTGTATTTGGAATAGATAATGCATTTTATTTTAAACAATGTGTATTACATCTATTGGTCTGTGCTCTTGAGAAATATTAATAAAGAAAATATGATCTCCAACAGGGCTCAAACCTCTGTCTCCCTTTGTAGGAGAAACCACTGTTTGATCTAGCATGCCATAGATAGAATCTTGCTGGGACTGTTCAGTATTTCCCTTTTAAGGAAAATGCATTGACTTGTTCAGTTCTTCTTCTTGAAAGCCCATATTTTCTCAGTTTCATATGTGAGATGTAAACAAAGCAATTCCTGAAGGGTTAATGGATTTTATTTCTAATCTGACATTTTTATTGCATATATAACAAAATTGTCCAGTTGTTAGCTTAAGCTTTGAACTGTTGTATTTTAGAAATGATTAAAGATATCTTACTGGAATTCTCTGAGATTTTTATGACACTATCTGACTCTACTTTGAACAATAAAAATGTATTTAGCTCTAAGTTGAAATGATGATCCCTCTTGCTGTTGTGACCTCCTCATTCAGTTTTCTTCTCTACTGTTCCCTCTTTTTTTAACTTATTCACTGTTCTTTTGATGGTTCTTGAATGGACTTTGAAGATGAAAGCCACAGTATGAA
The DNA here is from genome assembly GCA_903632075.3 of Acanthosepion pharaonis. NCBI lineage: Eukaryota > Metazoa > Mollusca > Cephalopoda > Sepiida > Sepiidae > Acanthosepion > Acanthosepion pharaonis. The sequence continues at coordinate 779,133 of CAHIKZ030000408.1, read as the reverse complement.
TGGTGGTACCATTACTGAAGGTCTGAATGATCTTTTTCCTCTTACCATTGCTCAGTTGAGAAGCCATAGTAAGGCTGACACAAAATGACTTTAACCTGTTCTCTTTCTAGCTGAATAACTCAAAGGGTTTTTCAGTGATTCCTATGACAAATGGCATCAAAAAGCTAAATGTCTTGTATGAAAAACTGGAAAAAGAAACTCAATTAGTTTTGTGTTTTTTTTAGATATTAACCCTTTTTTCTGATGGACAATTATATTTTAACATGATTTGGACAATTTTGCTATTGTATCTGGTATATATATATATATATATATATATTATAAATTAACTGATTTAAAATATGGTTTTTTCACTACACAGTTCTAACCATGTTTCAAAAATGGAAGCTAAAAGCTTTGAATTTAATTTTGTAATTAAATTAAAGACATTAGTTCCATTTCATCCTCAAGCGAATTTTGGAGTCACTTTTAAAATTACTGGGTTTTAAAGGCACAGCAAAAAATCATAATTCATGTTTCCAAGGATACAGAGAAATACAATTCAACCAGACAAGGGGTGTTTGCGTGTTCATTATCGCTGTATTTTGATGTATCAGATATTAGTTATGTTTTGGTAGGGGTAGGAATGTATTTTTCAATGAATTCTGACATCCGTTAAATGCATTAGTAGCTAGGTTTATAAACATGAAATATGTTCCTCTATAGACTTAAGTATAAGCCCACCCAAATGTATACACAAACAAAAACTCAAATAATGTTTCCTTATAGGCTCAAGTAAAAACTTGACCAGTGTTTGCCTATAGGTTCAAGTAAAGACATGACCAAGCTTTTCCCTATAGGCTCAAGTATAAACATGACCAAGCTTTTTCCTATAGACTCAAGTATAAACATGACCAAGCTTTTTCCTATAGACTCAAGTATAAACATGACCAAGCTTTTTCCTATAGACTCAAATATAATTTCAAAAACCAAATTTTGATATTAAATAAGTGAGTGAAGATTGATATGTCATAAAAGTTAACAAACCAACCCAATCCATGATACTGTAATTTTAATTATCAATAGATTCTGATGACATATTTAATAACATATAAGGTATATATTATTAAATAGGATAAATTGCATTTGTTGTATTTACTAAATGCATTGTAGAATCTATTCCATTCAGCTGTCACTATTCTTGAATACTTTGGAGTAATCATTGCTACTGAATAGTGAGTTTGATTCTGCTGAAGTGTTCATACTCTTGGCCTTGTGCCCAATAAACCTAACCATAGTAAATTACAATTGTAACAGGAGAGAGCTTGAGAAGAAAGATGTATTCTCCCTTTTACATTTCTCTCTTTATGGGCATTATTATATCTGTGATATAATAACGCCATAGTTTACAGACGGAACAAAATGGCTGAAAGGAAAAAGAATGACAAACATGTTTTGTTCTCAGAGAAATTTTTATAATACCAAGACATGCACAAAACTATATATTTCATAAATACACTTGTTCCACACTGAGAATAATATATCTATCTACACAGCAAAGCAGAGTGCAAGAAGAAACAAAAAGAGAGGGTCTTTATTATAATATGGAGATACCCCTGTGTCTAGAGAAGCCATATTTAAAACTTCAGATTCAAATGGGCCAGATTCATCTATGTCACAAGCAAGGGCACATTCTACAAATGGGAAACAGCAAGTTTTGGGTTTTCCCAAATTGAGGACTGTGAGTTGGAGTTTCATTCTATATCTGGGAAAAATATATTCCCAAAGAGAACTGGCACCATGGACGCTATAAACTGCTGAGGAGGTAGATTTAGCCTCCACCCAAACCATGGTAGAGCCCAGGTTAAAGAAACCAACCTTTCACTTTGGCTGCTAAAAAAAAATTCAAATTGACTGCTGCTTTCATCACTGTATGACCCATAAGCATATCATTGACTTCTGTATTCCTACGGAACCATCTCTGTTCTTTCTCTCTTTTCCACATGATAAAACGTTGGAGATCAGTTCCATTACAGATTTGCTACCAAAATTTTATCATACAATTCTATGACAAAAACAGGGTTCAAATTATGACTTTTATTTTTGATGGAATTATAAAATATTCTAGACTAACTACACTATTTTCATTATTGTTTTTATGTGTAAGCATTGACTTATCTCTCAAGATAAAGGTAGCTCCCTGTTTGGTTAAAGTTCAATCCTATGGTGGTGAGAATGGAGTGACCTCTTCAGGGCGCAGACCTGGGCAATGATATAAGAAGACCTTGTGCTGCCCAGACCACATACCCCGCCCTCTCAGATGTAACAAGATGATCGAAAGGAATACAGTTTTATTTCTATAGATCTTCTCAAGCAGTTGCTTAAACAATTTTGAATTATTAAAAACCAGAATTAAAATGATTAAAGATGATCATGGCTGAGTTCGGCAAGTGAAAATTTGAAAGAATTTTCCATATTTGTTGTTGGTGTATGAAATAACCCTTACACCTGCTCTCCTTACCCCTCCTGGAATTATTCATGAATGAATGTTATGTTGAACGAGAAATAGCTATGAAAGTTTTAGTATTTGAATATTCTGGTGAATCTTAATTCTTAATGACTGAAAGTTTTCCACTGCCTTAACTGGGTATTGAACTCACACTCTTTGGGTCCTGTCACAGAATCTAACCAACACCTTTATCCACTGTGCCATATGCCCTCAAGGACACATGGCACAGTGGATAAAGGTGTTGCTTAACAGAGAACTTTCAGAGGGAAATTAACAGGAGATAACTGATAACTGACATCCATTAAACATGGCATGTGGAACAGGAACAGTCTACCCCAGTGAGCAAAATGAAGGGTTAAGTTTGACATTCCAACCACCTGAAGAAGGCCGGAGCATACAACGACTGAAACGTAATAAATATGGTGACAAAGATGAGGACAGTAGTCCGAATAATGTAAATAAAATGATTATTATCTTGCAAAAAAATCTAATAATATTTTCTGGCTTTAAATAACCAGCAAAAAGTTGATAAACCATAAAGAAAAAATCAATCAAAAACTTTTTAGTACCTTGAGTGGTCCTTGGGCCTTTTAGTGGGTGAACTATTAGTATAAAAAAAAACAAAAAAACAACAACATAGATATGTCAGTTACAATAAAAAAAACAATAGTCATTTGTATGAACCATCATCTTTAGACATCTCCCAGCATTCAAAGATAGGATTTTTTTGTCAGGGTTTACTTCCCTAATGGTTACAGTACCCAGTGTCACCCATCTAAGTACTGACCAGACTGCTTGACCCAGGTAATTGAACAAGGATGAGTACTTTCTGCATGATTTGACCATAAACTGCACAAGTGATGTTTTAAAGTGAAGTGTGGCATGTGTATGACCAACCCCACCCTTTACAACAAGAATTTAAATATAGAATGATGTAAGTCAAGTCTCAAGGACATAAAACTGAACTGACTTTAGAGATCTGACAATATGGCTGACCTCAGTAGATTGAAACACAGGCCCTTGCCTCTCCTCAGTTGTCTAAAACTAAAATTAAAACATACAGTGGAACTGGTGGTTCACAGATTGAATTTATTCCTGAAGGTGGTATGTGACCTGAAACGTTTGTAAACTGAAATTATTTTCCCCATAGGAATCAATGTAAAATGAATTAATCCATTCCTGGACCCCAGATGATTGCTTATTTAAACTTTTACAAAAATTACTCTGTGAACAAGTTCATGCAGAAGCACCAATGAAAATCATTAAATCTAATACAAAAAAGATAATTACAATATTAAACAGATAAAATATAGAAGAAATCTTAATTTAATTTGACTGTGCCTGTATGGAGGAGAGTTGATGTCATAAGTGGAAGATCATGAGGTGGGGGATGGTGAGAGATGTTATTGATTAGAAGTGGTGGGGGTCCCTTTCCATAAAAACATCAAATAACTGACTTTCTGGGGTTTTTTCTCTTTTTTGTCTCTTGGCGCCACTTGACTCACTGGGCCGCTGTCTCACTAAAAAAAAATTGCCCAATAAGATTTGTTTTTGTCTATGCTCGAAAATGTTTCTAAAATGAAATATTGTCATTGGAAATATTTATACTGCAACTTGCTGCTGCTTTATCAGGGGTGATATCGTTCCACAAAACTTTGCCCCTTGCCCCATTTTGCACAAATTTTGTGGATCACAGAACTAGACATCCTCCCTCGCTACCTCTTCCTCTGAAGACATTTCTTCCACAAACACACATTATCATTGGCTTGTTTGTCACCCATAACGTTTTTTGTTCAGAAAATTTGTTTGTGAACCGATTTATTCATGAAAGAGGTGTTTGTCACCTGATGTTCCATTATTTAATTCATTAAATTTGTAAATAAGACTTTCTTAAAGAAATCTGCTAAATATGACTATTGTTGAAATGTTCTTGGTCTGATCAAGAAAGGATAAAAAATCTAATACAGGGGTGACAAACATACAACCCACAGGGAAGCCTTTTTATGACCTAAATTTTTCTAAAATTTTAATAAATTCATCCCTTTCATAGTTTTCCTGTAACAGTCTTGAGCTTGACCCACCAATCAATTTTAAGGTCACTAGGGTCTGTTCTCATCCCTCTTCAGGGAAAGAAAGAAAACTTCTCACTGCTATGTATTTTTCATTTGCTAATTGACAAGAGAGTATAAATGTACTTTCTCACAATGTCTCGGTTTCATTTTTTTTTTTTTTTTAAATTTATAAAATTGTTTGCTTTGTTTTTTATGGCTTATCAACTCTTTGCATGTTAATTAAAGGCATAAATTATTTTTAGTTTGTAACTTTTTTTTGAGATAATAATGGTTTAGTGATTTAGTGATACAATTATTATTAGTTAACCCATAGGTGGAGGGAGAAGAGATGGATGCATACCTAATCAGAATTTGATAAACAAGAAATTAGCTATGGATGGCGGGATCAATTCTATATTACAATCAGTATATAAACGGATCCCTCAATTTGGGACCATAATCGTTTCTATACATTTATATTCCAGAGAATGTAAATAAATCAAAATGGCATACCTGTGTAGTTAATCAGTATTTGATTGATTCATTCATTCATTTCTAATGGCTTATCAACCCTTTGTAGGTTATTTAAAGCCAGAAAATATTTTTAGATTTTAAGAATTTTTTGTGATAATAATGGTTTAGTGATATGTCTTACTAATTAATCCATAGCTGGGGGAAGAAGAGGCGGATTCATACCTTTACTAAGGGTATTTGCATGTAAATGAATATAAAAAATCCAACAGGAATTGGAACTTGGCTCTCCCATTAACAATTCCAAGCCATTATCCATTATATCACTCGCACATCCAAGCTTACAGCACCTGGTATTCCCAAGTGATCACCCATATAGGTACTGTGCAGGCTTGGTGTTGTTAGAATCTCCCTAAAAATAGATCATCTTCTGATTCATGTTACACAAATTTCCACCACTGGCCAGATGTGAAAGCTTCGAAACCCAAGACTGAATTAAAAATTCCATCAACTGCACATTGGCTCCGCACATAGCTTCCATTTTACTTACACACTTAAAGAAAAATACAATCCAGAATTTCCACCCAATAGCACCCATTCTCACCTAAAGAAACGAAATAAAAATTGGATCTAATCTGAACCTAAGAAAAGGACATAAAAGCCCATTAAAGTGACCTATTCGACAGTCAGATAGCACAACAGCCAGGATTCACAACGCTCACCGGAATGCGGCCTCCTATTTGCCAAAGGCTGTCACCACAGTAAGTCACAACTCATCCTCCCTCTCCTACCATATGCCTCTACAGACGACTTTTACAATTCTATTTATCTCTTTCTTTCAATAAGAGACATTTACACCAATTACTATTTGTTGTATTTCATGTTAATACAATTGTTTATTTCTTAAACCTTTGCCGTTTCTTCTTTGTTCTGCCATCATATGCTTAATATAACAACATTGTTTAACTTCAGTGATTGTATAGGAACAGGTGTTTCAACATGTTGCAGCCATAAGCCAAATTTTAAGAGATAAATTTTCCAACTCATATCAGAAAATTTTTGCACTTCTACCTTTGTGAATGTGATACAGATCGTCTGTTAGATCAAAATGTATTCAGTGGATTTGAAGCATGGAAGATGGTTTCTAATGGATGAGAAAAGGAAGTCTCTATTGATGCGGTCATATGCTGTTTTGAGGTTGATAAATCTGGTATACAGTTTCCTATTAGAGAAGTAAGCAATTTCTTGGAGTTGCTTGATGACATATACGCCATCATCACATTCAGAATGAAAAACCCAATTGAGTAATGATGAGTTGACTTTCATAAAACAATGAAGGCCTTGTTAATATAATGTTCATTAATACTTTCACCGTAATGTATCCAAATGAGATACCTCTGTATGAGTAAGGCTCTTAAGGGCTACCTTTATGTGTCCATAATGCATTAATGCATGATAGACCCCACTTTTGGGGAATACCTTTCTGATTTCAGACTTCATTCATAAAATAGAGGAACTTGTTATTGAAATCCTGAAAAAAGCTGTTTTCAAAAGTTCAGCCTCAATGTCGAGTGATACTTTATTATTCTTTATTTTCTTAATTTCCTCATCACTAGGTTTATTATTGTTTATGCTTAGGGACAGGATTTGTAATGGTTGGAAGAATATTGGTATATGTTTTATGTCTGCCGGCAATTAAGTTTAGTCTGGTCAGGGTTGAAATGTTACTTAAAAAGTGTTTTTTGAGATGAGATGACATTTTTTTTTTCTGTGTGTGTTTTGATTATATGATATTATGGCTTTTCACTTTCCTCCACATTTTAACACATTTGTCTATGCTGTTTGGCTTCATTAACTTAATTTTTAATTTTCCAAAGATGATGGTTTCTCAAAGAATTAACCAGTTTCCTTATTTTCTATGTTAATTGTTTAGTATTTTCCCTTCTGTTATTATTTTTTGCCATGGAGTGACTTTTTATTGTAGGTGTCCCTCTCTTTTCTGTTGCCCTCTTCAGAAGTTCTGCTAGCCAGTTTATAAAAGAAGACAGTACAAACACATTGATGAAAAGTAACAGGCAGCGCCAGATAAACAATGATTAATATTTTCACATAAAAAAATCATCTCAAAGGAGTATCATCTCCTACCATACTTTATTTATTCTTGATAATATATGACTAAGTTATTAAACTGATGTTTGAAGACAGAATGTTAGACACTACACTTTACATACAAGAGTGTGATAAACAGTTTTCAGCAGCCTGATCTACTTTCCAAAATATCAGGGTTCCCCCACCTTTTTTTTGTTTTTTTTTTGTTTTTTGGAAGATTTAAAGAAAGTGTGTGTCGAACTGCAGAGTAAATATTTGTTGAATAGAATGTATGTTTTATGGCTTTAGGTAATTCCCTTTCTGAACAGTCTAAGAACATTTCAGCAACTCTTTATAATAAGTACAACAGCTGTATAAAACATCAAACAGAAGACTTCAACAGGGTTCACTCCATCTCAACTACCAATAACAAATGGGCAGGTTATCTAGTCTGTCATGTTGACAACAAGTCAACCATCAGAATCCATTGAAATGAAATTTTCAGCATGACTTAAACTGATAGGCTTGCTTGTAAAAAAAAAAAATAAATATTAACCATTTTTCTAGATTAACATTTACTGGACCTTTTTCCTACCCATGATATCCTGTATGATTACCGAAGTTAAGCAACATCAATCCTGGTCAGTACCAAGATGGGTGACCACTTGGGAATTCCAGGTGGTGTAACAGATAATGACTTGGAATTTTTCAGTGGATAACTGAGTTCCAATCCCCATTGGGTTCATGATATTCACTTATGGGAAGGTATGAATCCATCTCTTCTCCCCCAACTATGGGTTAATTAGTAAGACATATCACTAAATCATTATTATTATTTAAAAAAAATAATTCTTACACTCTAAAAATATTTTCATGCTTTAAATAACTTGCAATGAGTTGATAAGCTGTAGAAAATGAATCAAGCCTCATTTGTCAGACTTAAAAATATTGAGTATTGAACTCACACTCTTTGGGTCCTGTCACTGGATCTAACTAATGCCTTTATCCACATCCTCAAGGACACATGGCACAATGGATAAAGGTGTTGGTTAGATCAAGTGACAGGACCCAAAGAGTGTGAGTTCAATATCTGGTTAAGGCAGTGGAGAACTTTCAGAGGGAAATTAATAGGAGATAATTGACATCCATTAAACATGGCACGTGGAACTAAAAATATTGATTTTTTTTTTTTTTTTTTTTTTAAAAAGTCGTTTTAAATATGTATGTGTGTGTGTGTCTGTAGGTATGGTGGAAGAATGGCTAGCATTCTTGGATTAAGGAATCGGACAGTTAAATGTCAGATTCATTATATTCACTTAGGATGTTTGTAGGATGTTTAATTGTAACCAAAACAAATGTGAAGATGATGAGACAAAGTGAAAATTTATTAACGCCATGTTAACAATTTATTGATATTTTTCAGCCATCTTTTGGAAAATAATTTTTTATTCAATCTTTGAAAAATAAACTTCATTGTTTGTTTTGGTTTGTTACAAAATAACTAAATTTAGGAAAATACCATGCTACAAATACTATGCTTGGGGGTGGCTTAGGGGGCTGAGCATGCCCATATTTTTATTCAAATTAAATATTAACATAAATACTCTGTTAAATTTTTGTTCTCAAACAAATCAACCTTAGATTAAAGTTCATTAACCTTTTTACAAATTATCATTAATAAAAAAGTGAATAAACTTAAATTAAGATATATTTAAACATATTTAATTTAATCATTTTTTTCAAGGAAAAACTATAGTGAGCCTTACTTTGAAAAATATTTACTATTTATTTTGGAGGGGAATTTAGATTATTTTTTTTAAGTAAATAAAGATTACATTAGTGATTATTTTCTTTTTAAAGAAAGTGAAAGAAGCAAACGTTTCTCCATAAATGAATTTAATTACTAATTATTTTGAAAGAGAGTAGAAGTAAGATACATTGAGAATTTTGTTTTGAAAATCTGTTATGTTTAAATTTCAAGTTGTATTTGAAAAGAAAAAAAAAGCTTTAGGTAAATAAAAATTAGGAAAGACAGACATGAGTTACAGTCAACATTTGTCGTGCTGAATATTTGTTTTATGTATTTAAGTATATTTTATTTAAATTAATTTTTGAAAAAATAAGACCCGCTATAGTTTTTTGCTTTAATGAAACTTAATTTAAAATTATTTACTTTTTTATGTTAGTTACAAACCAAAAAAACAATGAAGTTTATTTTTTAAAGATTGAATGAAAAAAAGTATTTTTCATAAGAAATAGTAATAAGTCAATAATACACACACACACACACACACAACTGCCCTTGATATATATAATATATAACTTTTTTATTTTATTTTATATTTTTATTTTTAAATATATAATTTATTTTAACTTATTATATTTTTAATTTTAGATATAATTTTATTTTTAAATTTAACTTATTTATTTTTATTAAATATAACTTATTTTAAATATAATTTTACTTAATTTTAAATATAAATTATTTAAATATGACTTATTTTTTAAATATAACTTATTTAATTATATCTTATTTTTAAATATAACTTGTTTTTGGAATATGATTTTGTACTTTTAAGTATATCTTTATATCTTTAAAGATAACTTTATATATTTTTTAAGGTTTTTAAACCCCTTTTTATTCCTCTTTTAGTTTTAGTTTAATATTTCATTCTTCATATAACCCTAGTTTAATGTCATAAGGTTAATATCTGGGTTTAATTTTATAAAACTTCTTTCCTTTAAGGTAAATATCATCCACTCTCCCCTGACCACTGTATTGTGCCTTTCATCTGACTGAAACATTGAAATGGATATATTTTGTATTAGTCTTTTGACAGTTTTTTTTGTTTTTGTTGTTTTTTTATAGCTTTCACAGTTAAATTTCTATTTCTGACTCAAACTCAGTCTATACCAGGGTTGAATAAGACTAATGAATCATATTTTTTCATCAGTCGAAATAAGCTTATTCTCCATAAGTGGTGATTTGGAATTTTATTGTGTATAAATTTTGCTCTGTAATAATAAATATATTAAGCTCTTTTTTGGGATCTGTTTTAATATTTTTGTATTACTAGGATCCACTTGGATTATATACTAACAGATTTATTACCTTTACAATATATATATATATAAAATAGGATTTCCATTGTCAGTGTATCATCAGTATCAATTTATCGTTGTTAGTATCTTATAGTACTGGAGCTATTCAGAACAAAATATAAGAGTGTAATTGGCATTAATTTTGGATGACAATAAAAGAGAACATATTGAAAAAGTGTTTCCCATTATGCAATAACCATTTATTCAGTCACAATGATAGCCATTTTGAATTGGCAGTTACATCATGAACAAAAATGAACAAAAAAATCGTTTTCTCAAAATGAGTCATTAATGAATTGTGGGAAGTTTGGAGATTAATCTAAAGAAAAGGGAAATGTTTTGGTAATGTCAACAATTTCTAGTGATTATTTTTAATCCACTTCTTGGCTGTTTTTGTATTGAACGAAGATAAAATAGGAACCTTCTTTTGTTACTCTACCAATAAGCTAATGACGTACTTTCGATTCCAAAAGAGAAACAAGAACACAAGAACTGGTTTTGTATCATTAATTGGAGATATCATTAGCATTAAGCTATTTTCTTTGCATGCTCTGTCATATTTTCCAAATCAAAACAAACATCTATGCATTTTGCAATGTGCATCTCAATAGCTATGGTATCTAAAAGATGAAATTGAAATTAAATTTGTAATTCAAATGAAATTCAAATGCTTTAATTCAGTAGGCTATTGTCTTGTAGGTTTATGAATTTGGTATCATAGTAATAGAGAGTTCAATCCCTGGGTTGGCCATTGTGTACTTGGACTCCATAGAAATGGGCAAGCAATAACTGAACAGTACTAAAAAAAATAAGAACTAGACAAGATATCCCAAGATATGGACAGTGGAATGACAACAGTCTACCTCCATAGATTAAATAAAGGGTTCAGTTCAGTATTCCCTGTAGCTTATCCAGATTGATATACACCTGATGAAGACAGGAAGACACAATGTCCGAAACATTGTGATAACAAGCACAAAGATGGGGATAATAGTCAGAATATAAAAAGTGTAAATAATGATAACACTTCATTGCAGAAATTCAGGCAAAAATTCCTATCCTTTGTAGCTTTTAATAACACATGTCTTTTTACCATCTCTCCAATTTTAATGTTCTGTCTTCCATTCACAGCCTCCCCCTGTCCTTTTACCCTCCTTATGTCCTGTGAGTGTCAAATTCTCTAAGGTTTAATGTGAAAGGAAAACAAGCTGACCTCTTTGGCGGCTGGTAGAGTTGTATATTTCACACTTGGAGTATTGGTGCAAAAGAATTTTCCTAACTCTGTTTTCCCCAATATTAGTCTTTCTTCTGTACTATTTTTTCTTTCTTTTTAATGCTTTGTCCCTTCAGGATGTATGCACGGCTCTCCACAACTTCCTTTTTTATTATCTGTGAATTTTCATGACTTAAGAAATATAGTGAAGTGGTCATCTGTTTTAAATTAACTTAGGCTATCACTCAAAGCTAAAGAGACCAGGCTAGTCTGCTATTTAACCCATAACCATGGGAAGGAGAAGACATGGATTAATTCCTTTCACAAGTGCATTAGTATGAAATAGTGCTGTAACTTTGGAGATCTTGAAGGTATTTGATAAGGTTTAGCATACTGGTCTTCTTCACAAGTTAAAAGGTTATGGTATTTCTGGACAAATTTTTGATCTGATTCAATCTTTTTATCAAATTGCACAATGAAAGTTGTCTTAAATGGCCACTCTCCTAGATCTTTTTTACATAAATGCAGGTTTTCTCCAGGACTCTCTTCTTGGACCAACATTGTTCCTAATTTTCATCAATGACCTTTCTGATGGCATCAGTTCTCAACTCGGTATCTATGCTGATGACACAATCATTTATTCCTGTCTTAATAAAAGTCTGATCAGTTCGAGAAGCTCCAATTGGCAGCTGATCTAAAAAATGACCTACATTCTGTTGTTAACTGGGGCAAGGAATGACTTGTTAATTTTAAATCCTCCAAAATGAAACTGCTCTCTATTAATTATCTGAAAGAACTTTTTCTGCTTTCCATCGTCATAGATGATGCTAACCTCCAGGAGATTGATTCATTGTGCCTTCTTGATCTAATGTTTTCAGCTGACATGAAGGGGAAAGATTATATTGAATCAATTGATAGGCAGCACACTTTACTGTGTCGTGCAAGACAATTTTTCTTGCTCAAATTTATCTTGCATATTCTCAGTCTGCCATTCATCCTTACTTTAAATATTTCTGGTATATCTGTTCTGGTGACCCTTTAGAGATCCTTTATAAAATCCAAAGAATCTGCAATGTCATTGGTCCTGATCTGGCATCTTGGCTTCAGTCACTTTCCCATTGCCATAAACTAGCTTTACTGTGTTTTTTCTATAAATATTTTCATGCGAATTGTTCTGATGAACTTTCCACTATGACTTTTACATTTTGTTATTTTTATTCCCCATGTGCCACAAACAAATTGTACATATATGAACTAGTAATGACTATATAGAGACTTTGAGGTATTATGGTGGCTGTAGTAAGAATGTGTTGTTTTGGTATAAGGAATACTGTGTTATGTTTGGGTCAGTAATCATGGCTAGCTAAGTTTAAGATGAGACATTGAAAATCAGCTCTCCCCTATCCCCCTCTTGGCCTTGTGCCACATTTTTGTATTATTCAAAATAAATACTACTTTCCTCTGTGGTACATAGACTTTATGAATTTAAGTGCAGTACTAGCTTAATGGCAAAGTCTCATCATTTTACAGTTGAAATAGCTAGATGTAAGTCCTATGTTAACAGTTTCTTCTATTGCACTTCCTAATTGTAGAACTTCCTTCTGATTTCTTGCATTCCAGTCAACTTTGATTTTCAAAAATTTGAATGCAATGTCAGCCATTATCTTCTGTCTTCTTAGTTCATGGTTTTTTGTTGATTTTTCACTCCTTAATAATATTTTCTTTTTCTTATATTCTTTTCTCCTGTATCTTAGTGGCTTTATTGTTATGCTTGGGGTGAAATGATTAAAAAAAGACTAAACTTTATAAATACCGATAATAATAATTATTAATATTAATATAAAAATGATATTGTACTAAAAATGATGGCATGTTTAGTATTTTTTATTAGGTTTTTATAGGTGACTCATTAAATATATATATTTCTATTTCTATGATATTAATATGTAGTCATTCTGTTGGGGGATCAATATATTACTTAAAAACAAGAGGAAATCGAACTCCCACTTTATGTCCGCATTATGTTTATGTGGGTAAATTAGTATCATGATAAGATACATAGCGTAGAATTTACAGTAACATCTAGCTATTTTAACTGTAAAATGATGAGACTTTGCTGCCAATCTAGGTTTCAAGTGAATGGTAAGAAATTGAAAGTGTTGGATTTGTTTTTCAACAAAACTTTTAATTTTCATTGACTTGAAAAATGATGAGACTTTGTGAGAAGCACAACACAACTAATCAACTTTCCGAGCAGCTGATCTAGCAATTAAGTCAATATACACTTTCCACTTCATGTCAGCCACTCCTTGCCCCAGTTAACAACGGAATGTAGGTCATTTTTTAGATCAGCTGCCAATTTGACCTCATCGAACCGATCAGACTTACTATTAAGTAAATAGATGTGTCCTCTGTATAGATATGTTTTTCTAATTATCACCAGTCTCTTAGTTAATAACAATAGAGGACTGAAACCCCACTTTATGTCCAGTATAACCTTATATTATTACAAATTTACCGATGATATTAAAAATGATGACATGTTTTGTTTCTTTTTACTATTGTTAGGTTTTTACACTTGAGTCTTTAAATATATAATTTACTAGCTTGAAAAATGGACTGTTATCTGCATTTAAGCTCGCTCCTGCAAAGAGCTCTTGATTAGGCCTTCAACACAATAGGTGGGGAGGAGTAAATGTGATAGGCAACAATAAACTACAGAAGAACTCATAATTGATCACTGCATTTAAGTATTGCATTAATATTTAAGCTTACCTTTTGAAAGTTCAACAATAATTCTTCTGCCACCACTTAATTTAAAGACAATTTGGTATACGTAGGTCCTTACTTTTTGTACAAATAATTATTTTTATTTCATGGATGACTTCCGCTGGATTTTGCAATTAATTTTGATTATTCCCAAATGTATTTCCAAGTTATAAAAATTGTTATCGTACAAATAAATTTGTTGCAAAAAATCACTGAATACAATTGTAGTAATAAAAACTTTGGAATCCAAAAGCCGGCCTGGAATGTTTTTAATTTGTTCATAGAGTCTCAGCCTGATTCCAAAATGGTATGATATGTTGGGCTACGGCCTCTAGGAGTAAAGTTGAAAAACTGTGACACACTGACATTTGCATTTATTATATAGAAGAATATGGGATATTTAAAAGTCATAAAGTAATGAAAACTTGAGAATCCAAAATTTCAAGATTGCATGTCTGGATCTGGCTCAGAGTGTTTTTAATTTACTCATGGAGTCAGCCTGATATGTTAGGCTACAGCCTCTGGGAGTAAAGTTGAAAAAGTGTGACACTTTGCATTTATTATATAGATGAGTGTAAGGAGGATAACATAAAAAATAAAAAAACACGCAAGGCATTATATTCTAAGATAGTTTTATAATTATTGCTTTATATTTCTATGCTATTATTCTGCTTGTTTGTATGCATGATCATTAATTTTATCAATCTAGGATCAGAGTGGAGTATCTGTCCAATCCCAACCCTTCTGAGATGGAACCATTCTTCTCTCACCAATAATCTACGATTATTCGGCTTGTTTGTATATATCGACATCATAATTTTCTACCAATGATCAGAGTGGAGTATCTGTCTGAGCCTAGCCCATTTAACCTGGAATTATTTAGGATTTCTGTCTGGGAAACATAAATAGGCAAGAAAGAATTGGCAAAATAAGAGAAGAAAGAGTACTGAACTGCTGCTTAATATCTAGTTTGTTTTTTTTACATTAGAATAGACAAAGATACCTTCCAGAAACTAAGCAAACTATTAAGAAACAGGAAAATTTTATTAAAAGCAAAGAAAAGAGTGCTGAATTCCAATGTCATATCTATCCTCCTATATTGTAGTGAATACTTACATGGGAAGAGAAAACTTAAGTCAAGAGTGATGTTAATCTCCGAATGAGTGCTGAGAATACCATGGGCTGAACATGGAATCAACACAGAATTTTTTTGAGAAAATGGGAACCAGAAGGACATTTGGTCTTAAAATCAGAAAGAGATAATTCATGGGGAAAGAGGGCTTGGAAAATTTAACACTCACACAATATAATGGATGGTAAGGTCAAGGGAAATAGCAAGTAACCTACCTAATGTGTCTGGTTGAATGGATGGTAGAGCAGTGACAAATCTTAGAGCTACAAGTTTCGTAGTACAAAAAAAGACAGGGAACTTGTGGAGAGCCATGATCATCCTAAAGAGACATAAAATGCAAACTTAGCTCTACCATGAAGCTTAAAAATCTCCCTAAAACAAATAAATGAATATTAAAAACACTTTACTGTGTGAGTCAGCTCTCATAACCCACCCGCCGTTACTTCTTTTTGTTAATTACATTTTAATTTATTTGAGAGTTATTACATTTTTTCTTCACTCATATGAAAAGTGAACAGGCAATTCAATTAAGAAGAGCCAAGAAACCAGCTGAACACTGAGTCACTGTCAGCATTAAACTTAATTATATCAAAATGCCTCAATTTATGGTTGATTGTCATCACAAGTTTGTAACAATGGAAGAAAATTAGGGAGGCTGCACTTCTTGTTTTGGGTTCGGCTCTTATGTGGGTCACATTTCTTTGCACCTGCCTGGAAGCAAACAAAATAGCAGGTGGTTGGGGGTGGGGAGAAAAGACACCAAAAGTATCAGAAAAATGTGAACAGTGTATTTATTTGTCTTACCTGTTGATCAGAAAACAATCCCCAGGGCATTTGGTAGGGGGGAGTGCTTTGAATGAGGGACGAAGAGAAGTGAAAAAAGGGAGAGAGCAATAATGTTAGAATGTCATATTAACACAAGTTTAACCAAACTGTCAAAAATGACATATTTTCTTAAGTCCTAACTATTATTAGGTCTTCACGTGTGAATCTTTTAATATATTTTTTTCCACTTATGTGTAGTAATTCTGGGAGATTGGTTCATTTACTTAATAACTGTAGAAAACCCTGATCTCCACTGGAGCTCCTGTCTTCATAAAATATCATTTTTAACAAAGGGTATAAACTTGTATTAATATAAGTTACATTAATACAAGTTTATACCCTCTGTCAGAATTCCATCCTGGGTATGAAGATAAACTACAAGATGGTCTGAAAGTCTTGTCATTCCTGCCTCTCTTCCAAACTGTAGGAAACTATCTGAAATAGAAAATTATATTATGTAGGGGTGACAAGACTTTCGGACCACCCTGTACATCCAGCAGCAAGGTCTCTGATCAGGTGGTTTTGAGGAGTGTAGAACCATCTCTTAATTGCAGTTGTTCCGAGGTCGACCCAGACCCAAGGAGGTAGCACCTGTTACAGTCCCAGCTATGGGTAAATAGTTAACCCCTGATGTGGAGTCAAAACATATATGAAAGTATAAAAATTTTATAGTAAAAATACCAGCAATATGTTTTCATAGTAACCAAAAAAATTTCCAGCAATATGTTTTTGTGAAAAAAAAAAATTAAATTATCAGCAATATCTTTTTGCAAAAGAAATGGCTAATGCTCTCAAAAAAATTAAATTCCATCATTAAATGATCCTTAAGGAGTTGATATGCTGCGAAACAAACAAACCAAACTCTGTCAAAAATGACATTTTATGAAGTCCTTACTATTATTATTAGGTTTTTGCATCTGAGCCTTTAAATCTTTTTTTCCCAATTATTGTATAAATGTGTAGTAATTCTTGGGAATAAGTTTGTTGCTATCATTAAGTTTTCAAATGTTTGTCTCCAATTATTAATATGTAGTAATTTAGTGGGGATCAGTTTATTACTTTATGACTATATAAAACTGATACCTCACTTTACATCAAAGAGAATCTTATATTAATACAAATTTACATTTACCATAAAAATAGTGACATTTATAAAACTGATAATTTGTTAGGAAGCTGTCAAATGTGAGTCTTTTTGTACTTTTCCAATGATTAAATATGTAGTAATTCAATGGGGATCAGTTTATTACTTAATGACAACAGAAAACAGATCCCCCACTTTACATCCAGTAGAATCTTATATTAATGCAAGCTTACCCATGCTGTTAAAAAGAATGGCATTTATAAAATTGACATTTTGTCCTGATTATTATTAGGTTTACATATGAGAATCATTAAATATATTATTTTCTAATTGTTACTATATATTTTAATTCCTAGGGAATCAAGTTATTACTTAATGCCAATAGAAAATTGATCCCCCACTTTACATCCAGTAAAACCTTTTATTAGTATGAGGTTATCTCTGCTGTCAAAAATGATGGCATATATAAAATTGATATTTTATGTTCTCACTATTTTGGGATTTTCACATGTTAATCTTTGAATATATTTCTTCCAATTATAAATATATAGTAATTCTTGTGGGGGGGATCAATTTATTACTTAATAACAACAGAAAACCAGTCCCCCACTTTGTCCAGTCACATCTTATATTAATATGAGGTTATCTATGCTGTCAAAAATGATGGTGTCTGTTTTACAATCATTAATTTGCAGTAATTCATTAGGCGTTCAGTTTATAACTTAATGACAACAAAAAACCGATCCCCCACTTTATGCCCTATAGAATTTTACATTAATGCTAACTTACATATGCTGTCAAAAAAGATGGCATTTATATAATTGATATTTTGTCCTGATTATTATTAGGTTTATATATGAGAGTCATTAAATATATTTTTCCAATTATTAATATATAGTATCAATATATAAATTGACTCAAATTAATGTCCCTGTCATAAATCAACATCATCAAGTGTCACAAACCTATCACTACTCTATTGCTATTTCCATGGCAAATGTTCAGATGAGCTATATTCTTTAGTTCTGCCAGTTCAGACTTTTACAACTAAAAACTAGCCATGCCATGTACACAGCATCAAATCATATATATTCCTTTCATATTCCATTGGTAAGAAAGAAATTCCACTCAGCTTGTTCCTGATAGCAGCTACTTTATGGAACAGACTCCCAAGAAGATGCTTCCCTGATCACTACAATTTTGATTCTTCAAGTCTAAACATTATCAATGTTATGTATCCTCATAACCTGCACTTACTTCCCTCTCTTACATCAATTCAACAACCTCAATCAGTAAACCTCTACCTCAACTGGCTCTTGGGGCTTGTACTAGAGGAACATTTAGGAAAACAAAACAAAAATCAGATTGTGTTATATAATCTTCTGACTCTCATTTTTCTTCTCCTTTTGTGGTTTATCCTTTCAAAATGTAGACGATAATGGCTCTCCACATTTTTTTTTCTTCAATATCTGTAAATTGTGAATCACCATAACTGTTCTTGGGAAATGTGAAGTGGTTTCACGTTGCTTTTTCCCCCTGTTTAAATTAAGAGTTATTCTCAAAGATTGGTCACCCTTTCAAGGCTTCAATGCCTAGTCTTCCCTACTACTTTAACCATAGCTGGTGAGTAGAAAATATGGATTCATGCCTTTTATAAAAACATTAGCCTGAAGTGAATGCAACAGACTTGGCCAGAATTTGATCTTGGCTTTCAATTCTGTTTTCTGTTCCAGTAATGATTAAGTTATGAGCCTTTTCTTTTATGGATTGAGTAACAAAGAAAAAAAAACTAATCAACTATAAATTAATTAGAAATTAAACAAATTTAAATTTATTTATAGGATTCACTTTCTTTATCATTTGAGTTTAGCAATGCCAACTTCTGATTAAATCCTGGAATATATGAATCAGAAGACCACCATGACACAAAAGTTTAACAAAATGAAACAAAAAAGTAGTTTCTTAAAGAGAAGTCACTACTATTTATTATCATAGTTACATTTGAAGTCATCTTTGAACAGTCAGATGTCAGTTTACCTGGACAGAAACAATGCAGTTATTAATAAGAAGAGTTGAAATTAATGCATGCAAGATTTCACATCTCTACCATCACTCCTTCATAGTCAGCCTATGAACTTTTCAGTCCACCCTCTTATAGGAATAGACTGAGATAGAAAGATAGATGTGACTAGACTTACATATATAGGAATGGACTGGGGTAGATATGATTAGACTAAAATATATACCTATAAATATACTGGGTAGATAGAATTGAATAGACTGAGGTAGATAGATATAAATAGACTGGGATAGATAGATATGAATAGACTAAAATAGATATGAATCTGGGTATATCCACTTTTTCACTAAGAAAATGTCAGACCCTGGTGAAAAAGGCCTCAAACTTAATAAAAACAAAGTTTTATTGCGAAAAAGTTTGTTATTAATTAGAAGAAAGACCAAAGTATTTTTAATTATTTAAAAAAATTTTTATTCCTTTTTAGCACGTTTGAAATTTTGGTTGAAAATCTTGTTTTTTTTTTAGGTCAGAGGTTAGCTAATATTTAGCATTAGTTTTTTTTAGCATGTTTTTCAGTTGAAAACACATTAATATGGAAATTATTGCAAAAATCAAATAATTGTCAGAATTTAATGAAACTTTCAAAACTTTTTCAAAAATGAATGAATTTATTTTAGAAATGTTAGTTTTTTAGAAAGTCATGCCAAAAATATTTTTTTTTACATCTGTTACACCACACCTTACTTAATTTTATGAAAACTTTAAAACTAGTAACTGTGTAACTCTGTAATTTTTTAATTAAATGAAGAAGACTTTGAGGAATATAAATAATCAATTTTTATTAAAATTTTACTTGCAACAACCCAAACTTTAGCTCTGAATTTAAAATACAAAACTCAATAAAACTAAGACATTATTTAATTAAAAAAAGCTTTTAATGGCTTTTATGAATAATATATATTAAGAACGTATTTGTCTGAAGCCAAAATTTTTTTCAGTTGAAAAATGAATTTTTACAAGAATTGTTTTTTGGTTTGTTTTTTTTCAATTATAAATAAAAAAGTAATAAAATTGATAATTATTTTAAAATTAAATTTGAAACCGTAAAACTCTGGAAATGCTCTTATTAAAAAGGTCTATTTTTACAGATTGTAAATTAGAAAGCTTATTAAAATCTATTACATGCATCTATTTTTAAAATAATTTTTTATTATTTCAAAAAATGTATTAAAATTGTCTCTGACACAACTATGGATGCACATTTCTGTAAAAAATATCATGTGTGCTAGAGTTATTTCCCTTGATTGCATGGAATCATGTGGTCATTCTTGGCATTGCTTTTGTTCTGGTAGCATGTGTTGAATTCTCTGAGTGACCATTGCATTGTCAAAATTTTTCTTCTTCTGTGATATTATATCAATTAGTAAAAAAAAAAGAAATTGTAATGATACTGGCAAATGAATATGCCTAATTTGCATAAGTGCAAGAGAAATACTATATAACTGTCACTGAGAATAACGTAAGATATAGAATACAAGCTTAGCAACTGACTGGTGCTAAACTTTGACTTCACAACAATAATGTCGCTGATAGGATCCCATTTGTCTCTAGAAGATTCAGATTTCGTAGATGCATGGATTCGCTGTTTTTCTGCCAGTGCGAGAAGTAAAAAGCTGAAAGACAACAAGGAGAAGGGAGGCGAAAATGAAATTACAGATTTATTTTTGGCTACAGCTGGATGCGAAATGATAATGAAAGTCTCCACCATGGCATATCCCACAAACTTGGAAGACCTGACTTTCGAAAAAATAAGTCAGATTATAAGGAGAAATATGAGGCTGGTAGTGGCAGAAAGAATGAAATTCATGTCGATGAAACAAGAAATTGAGGAACCAATTATAAAACATCTGCACTGTCTACAAAATGTGAGTAGATGTTGCGAATTTGAAAAACTCAGACAAGACGAACAGACTATTGAAGAGGACTTGATTCAATTAAGATTAATTGAAGGTATGTGCAATGCATCACACCAATATAAAATAATGGAACAATTACAAATAGGAAATATGTCTTTAAATACATGCATTGACTTTATACAGCAACAAGAATTAATACAGAAATACAACCATCAAAAAAGTCAACCCAGCGAACAAATATTCGCTGATACATACATGTTAAAAAAGATAAGAAAATGTTTGTATTGTGGACATGAACACGAAATAAAAAGGGAAAAATGCCCAGCATTTGGAAAAACCTGTACAAATTGCTTAAAAAAGAACCACTTTCAAGCAGTATGCAAATTCAAAAAGAAAAACGTTGAAAGAGTTGAAGAAAACAAAACCAATATGGAAGTCTTCACATTAAAAAATAAGAATATAGAAAAAATTGAACAAAAGAAAAAAGACATTATACTAAAGGTTAAAATCAACAACTGCAATTTAGATATGCAAATTGATACTGGGAGTGAAGTAATGCTGATACCAAAATATTTTTGGGAATGCATTGGAAAGCCACATTTATGAAAGAACAGTTTACAACTCTGCCAATTTGATGGGTCGGTCATACTAAGACTCTTTTTCAGGATGGCCTGAAATAATCCGGGTGCCAGACAAGAAAAGTTCTACGATAAAACAGATTCTAAGGGTCATATTTTCCAGAAATGGCATACCAAAAACCCTGATATCTGACAACGCACCAGAATTTTGTGATGAAGATCTTAATTTATGGTTAAAAAAAATAGGATGTAAACTGTATAAGACACCCCCATGTCACCCTCAGTCAAACAGGTTAGTGGAAAGAATGGTGCATACCATAAAAACAGGACTAAAAGCATGCTCTCAGCAAAAAGAAAAAGTAGAAGTTTTTCTACCGAGGCTGCTTTTAAGCTATCGCACAATACTACAGGCTGGAAGACTAGAAAGCCCATCAGCTTTAATGGGAAGACAAATTAGAGCTCTGCTAACAATGTCGTATTCCACAAATGAAAAAATGTGGTAAAAAAAAACCAAAGAAGCAAATCCAGAAAGGGAAGAATTTATCATGAAAAAGGCCACAATACAGCTATAATAAATAGAGAAAATGGCAACAGTGTATTAGCCAATGCAGATCAAATAAGGATCCAGGGTGAATATGAAGAGCAAAATGATGAAGAAATGTCTACGATTCCGTCCGTTAATGATTTATTAGAACAACCGTTACAGAATGAAACATCAGAAGACGAAATAATGCAGGATCAAGTGGGACAGAATGAGTTTGAAAGTTTGGACGAAGATCAAATAATGCAAGAAGATGCCTATGATTACAGCGTAGCATGGGATAGATCTAGGTCTCCCAGAGAAAGAAATTCGGGAGAGAGAGAAGTAGAGCAAAGTAATGAAACTATCATAAGAAGAAGTACAAGAACTACTAGAGGTATAAAACCTATACGTTTCAGGGAGATGTAGTGATACTGGCAAATTAATATGCCTAATTTGCATAAGTGCAAGAGAAAGACTATATAACTCGTCACTGAGAATAACATAAGATATAGAATACAAGCTTAGTGACTGACTGGTGCTAAACTTGGACACCACAACAGAAATAAAAACTCATTTCATAAATGAGTCACCTGTTTCATTTATGAAATGTAATGGTATTTTATTTAATTTTTATATTGTCTCAATTAGGAAAAAATTTCATAACTGGGACATTATAAAACTTAATTAAAAAAAAATATAAAATTTTATAATAGGTGAACATAACAAGTAGGTTACTCTTTTTTGTCTGTTATAAAATTCGAATCTTAAATGTATTTTTTTGTAGTTTAAATGTTATTTTTATTCCAGAATTTTCCCTCAAGTGTAAGTTAAAAAAAAAAATTTTGAAAGTGTATTTTTTTAGCTAACTCTACGAAATTGGTTCACTTAAAATTAGCACAAATTTTATCACTTCTGTCCTACCATCCGATAAATTCCCCTAATGTAAGTTGTCAATACATTGATGTATGTCAGTTCACACCTCCCAAAACCAATCACTATGGTTGAACATGTTTTGCTTAAAAAATCTTCTGATAAAAAAGTAAGTAATGTTTCTTTCAACTTACATTAACTATATTTTGAATTTTCTAATTTTCCTAAAATAACTTATGAAAAAAGTATAATTAAATTTTACAAGATTTTTAAACAGGGAATTTCACTTTTGTTTATAAAACTGTCAATAATGGATGACATGATTGATTTTATGTCAATTTTGATGACTCAAAAAAAAAAAACAAGATTTTTAGTTAAAATTTCGGATGTGCTAGAAAGGATTAGAAAATTTTAAAAACTACTCAAAAAATACTTTGGTCTTTCTTCTTAATAATAACATAAACATTTAAACAATACAAATTTTTTTTAATCAAGTTTGGGGCTTTTTTCATCAGGGTATGCTCTTTTTTAGTGAATTTTTGGACATTCCTAGAATAGACTGTGATAAATAGAGACTGATAGACATGAATATACTGAAATATATAGATATATATGAATAGATTTAGATAATGAATACACTGGGGTAGATACAGTGGTGGAAATAAGTATAAGACACTATGAAATTGTTATTAATTTTCTTATTACTGCACAAATTCCTCTGAAAATTTGTGTGTGGTACCTAGATACAATGGTATTAGTATACATATTTGATTTTATAACAACTTTCCACCAAAAAAAAGTTATTAACAAAACTTCATTTTCGAGGGTGGAAATAATTATAAGACAGTTTTGAAAATTTGCATATCTGGTTTACTTCAGAATGCCAAAGTGCACAGATTATAAAACAACTCTTATCACGATTTTAAGCAATGTGAGTTCTATCTAAACATTTCATAACTGAATACAGTTACTGCAAAATGCCTACGAACTCCCTCCTTAATGAAAATGAAAAAGGGCAAATTTCTG
The DNA here is from genome assembly GCA_903632075.3 of Acanthosepion pharaonis. Taxonomy (NCBI): domain Eukaryota; kingdom Metazoa; phylum Mollusca; class Cephalopoda; order Sepiida; family Sepiidae; genus Acanthosepion; species Acanthosepion pharaonis. The sequence continues at coordinate 754,977 of CAHIKZ030000408.1, read as the reverse complement.
CCTAGAAGAAAAATCTATAAGTTTCATTGCAAGAGAACTCTCGAGGTCCTAAACAGCTCTTAGAAATTATCTAAATGACCTTGAATCATATGGCACCAGAAAATGTATGCCTAAAATTACAAATGCAGCCAGACGTCAACTTTTTGAGAAGTTTCTAAAGGACAATCAAGCTCAAGAGATCTGCAAAAATCTCAGAATTTACCTATCACTCCAAGAAGAATTTGTTAACTTCTCCATGAATCACCAAATCTCATGTACTGAAACAGGAAGACAACCCTGCTTAAAACTGCTAAACACAAGAAGATGCGCATAGATTGAGTAAAGAAAAAGTAACATGGACAAAGGAGAAATGGGAAACCATGGTGTTTTTTGATGAGAAAAAGTTTAATTTGGATGGGCTTGATGGCTACCAATGTTATTGGTATGATTTAAGAAAGGAGAAGCAGCTGTTTTCAAAAAGATCATTTGGAGGAGGATCTGTTATGGTTTGAGGGGTTTTTTTTTCAGAAAAGACTGATTTAGTAGTGATGGAAGGGAAACAAAACTCTGCTCGATATAGCAATGTGTTGGAAAAATGTCTTGTCCCATTTTTGAATCATCTAGACACCAATAATGCCATTTTTCAGCAGGACAATGCAGCCATATACACTTCTAAGCTCTTGACTGGTTTAAAACAAAAAATATTGAAGTTTTGGACTGGCCCATTAAGTCTCGAGATTTAAACCCAATAGAAAATTTGTGGGGAATTTTGTTAAGAAGAGTATACAAAAATAAATGTCAATTTGAAGATAGAGAAACTTTAAAATCTTGCCTTAAACAGTATTGGAATGAAATTCCATCTGAAACTCTGAGAAAACTTATTGATTCAATGCAAAACAGGTGTGTTGAAGTATTGCAATTAAAAAAGGAATAAATGTAAATATTGAATTTTGTACAACTTTGCTGTTAAATACAAATTTTCAAAACTGTCTTATGCTTATTTCCACCCTCAAAAATGTATTTTTCTTAATAACTTTTTTTAGTAGAAAGTTGTTATAAAATTGAATATGTATAATAATACCATCAGATCTAGGTACCACGCACAAATTTTCAGAGGAATTTTGCAGTAATAAGAAAATTAACAATTTCATGTGGTGTCTTATACTTATTTCCACTACTGTAGATATGAATAGACTGAGATAGGTATAAAATGAACAAATAGATATTCAAACACACATCTGCACCCTTTTCATTATTTTCCTTCAAGTTCTTTGTGCTGTATACACACATACACATGTACTTATATGCATGAATATATATGTGTGTTTTCATCTCTGCTCCTACTTAAGTATACATATCTGGAGATAAAGCTGTGTGTGTGTGTGTGTGTATATTTGTAAGAGAGCATTATCCTCTATGAAGAATTCATAGCCAGGCATGTGTCGAAATTTAATCATTGTTGTCTGTTGAAAAATATCAATCAAGGTAATATTATACTCTCACTTTAATATGATAGAATACAATCAACAACTAGACCAAAAGGCTCTGGCCCCTACAAATGTGGGTCACAAGAACCCCACCCCACCAAGTCACTTGATAGATCAGAAAAAATGTTAAAAAATAATGAAAAATAAAAAAAAAAAGAAGTTAAAAACAAAAAATAGTGCCTGCCTATATTTCTGAGATGAGGTATTGTAACTATTTACACTATTTGGACAGTTGTCCTCATCTTTATTGTCATATTCACAACATTTCAGCGGTTGTGTGATCTGGACCACTTCAGGAACTGTCTATATTTTTGCAATTAGGTATTGTAACTATTTACACTATTTACATTTTTTGGACAGTTGTCCTTATCTTTACTGTCACATTCACGATGTTTCAACCATTGTATACTCCAACCTTCTTCAGGTGATATATATTGGAATTTCAAACCAAACCCTTTATTTAGTCTATGAGGTTAGATTGTTCTAGTTTCTCATGCCATGCCTTTTCTAAATGTCCCCAAGGACACATGGTCCAGTGGATAAAAGCATTTGACTTGATCCTAAAGAGTTGTGAGTTCAATACCTGGTCACAGCAGAGGTGAAAAAAAAACTTGAAGTGTTGAGTTACTCAAGGTGAATTAACTGAAACTAAGATATCCAGAAAAAGGTGTGGAATGTGGAACTAGAACAATCTATCTCATGGACTAAATAAAGGGTTCGATTTGAAATTCCAACATAGACCACCTGAAGAAGGCCGGAGCATACATGGCCAAAACATTGTGAATATGACAATAAAGATGTGGAAAATAGTCTGAACAATGTAAATAGCAAAAAATAGTAACAATTTTAGAATTAAAGCACCATGAAGAGTCCAAAACAGGAAAATAGTTTCGAATAATGAAGGAACAATAAATGATAAAAATTCAGAATAACGTCCCAAACCCCTGTATGCATGTATTTTGGATACTTATTCATTTATGAATGAATTTATTTATGAAAAGGGAATTTTTGTAAGAGGAAGTTATAGAAATTTAAAAGCAGCTGAAATCAGCATTTAATTTCTTGAAATCTTAAAATATCATTTGAACACTTTGTCACCAGAAAAATTAAATCAATTAAAAATTTAATTTTAAGCTGTGTAAAATAAATACCCTGAATCAGATAATATAACTAGAATTTTGTTTTGAAAGTTTTTAATTACATTGTTTTCTTAAGAAAATGTCCTGTAGACATTTAGGTTGTAAAAAAATATCATTGATAAATACTTTAAAAAGATTCATTTCAATTTATTTAATTGCTAAATGTTTTTTAATATTTAAAATTTCTGGATGATTTTGAATCGTTCTTCAGTAATTATGTTTTAATAATTGAGAAATATATTTAACAAGGAAACTTCAAGATTTGTTTGCAGCCATGATTAAAATAAACAATGAAATGCATGCATTTTAATATTTCATTTATTTTGTATGAATGTGCAGGGTGTGGGGAGTATTCTGCATTTTTACCCAAATGTGACATTCAGCCAAATATATCTATCTATTTATTTATTTAAAAAACATTCTAAAACCACCCCAATACCCTTCTTTCATGTGCATGTGTAGTCATGCCAACATAGCAACTTTAGTCTGATGAGGTCCTCAAGGACAAAATGTGTCACAAGTTAACTTTTTCTATTTTGTCATTTCCCCAATATTGTTTGTGATATATAAAAATATATATTGTTATTTCTCATATATATATATATATATATATATATATACCCAAGTATAGGATTGGTGTATATGGAATAAATTCTAACAACCAACAAATACTATTCTTAAAAGAGTGCTCAATACGGAGTAGTGCAAATATAATTATTTATTTGAAAATTATAACATAAGTATGTTAGAAAATCATTACAAAAAGAGCCATGTTTTTGCTTCAAATGTATCTAAGTTGTAACAGAGTTTAGAGCAGCATTAGATCTTAACGTTTATTCCAACTTAATTTCAATAAAAACAAAATAGAATTATGTATTTTTTCCTCAGTTTCTTCTTTAAATAATTTTATAATTTTAAACTAAATATAAATTAAATTAAGATTTAAAATTGGTAATTTTGAATTTTATAGTATAATTTAATATTTATTAGTTAGAATGAATTCTATTTTAGTCTAAGCCTAACATTAAAGTATTAAATAATTATTGTAACCTTAGTCTGTTGTCAAGTTTTTTGAATTCTCATATACTTGTATTTTGATTGGTCATTCCAGTTTATGCAATAGCATTTCCCCTAGCGAGGAGTGTTTGATTGATTTGAACCTTTTAAAACCCTTTATACTAGATTCAACACCATCACTTGATAAGACACCAGAAGTGTTGAAACAAAATGGATATTTTTGTAGTGATTTTATAACATACTTATGTTATAATTTTCAAATAAATAATTAGTTAATGTAAGCTCTGTTCCAACTTCAAGCGAAATTTTTTTTCGCTTGAAGATGGAACAGAGCTTACATTAACTCAATTAAATTCAAATAATTATATTGAAGTTTTCGGCCCTTGTTTTGAAAAAAACATGAGACCTCTTATGTCATGAGTTGGAATCATATTTTTAAATAAATAATTATATTTATGCTCTACTTTTGTATCGAGCACTATTTTTAAAAAAATAACTAAAATACTAAGGAACTTTTGGATTATTTACCTAACCAGTTCCTTCCTATTTTCTATATTTTATATATATATATATATATATATATATATATATATATATAGGATTGATACAAATATAAAATTTGGCACTTAGCTGATACCGAGCACTTTAACCCATAAATATAGCATACTGTAAAAATTTTTATCATATATATATTGGCTCAAGCACTAATATTCCATGGTTTATAATTTATTATATTGGAATCATAATCACAATCAATTCAAAAAATTCAAAAAGAAATCAGAAAAATTTCTTTTTGAATTTGTAGGTCTGAGGAATTGGATTGTGATTATGATTCCAATATAATAAATTATAACCATGGAGTATTAGTGTTTGAGCCTATTAAAATATATTCTTGCTCTGTCCTGATATTGAGCTCTACCTGGATTCTACCTCTTGGAAATTTATTATATATATATATATATATATATATATATATATATATATATATATATATATGACAACTAATATTATATATATATATATATATATATATTGACAACTAATATTATATATATATATATATATATATATTGACAACTAATATTATATATATATATATATTATTTTAATATGTATTCCATTTATACATTATTTTTATAGATATAATTTAAGTAAATGGTCTGTTTTTTAATTAAACTGTATTAATAACATTTACCACCCTGAATGTTCAAGAAATTTTGTAGAAAATATGTGCTTCTCCAACAGGTATTGAACCTGTAACCCTTAATGGTAAATGTAATTAATACTGTTTAATTAAAAAACCAGACCATTTACTTAAATAAATTATATCTATAAAAAATAATGTATGAATGGAATATATATATATATATATATATATATATATATATATATATATATATATATATATATTATTATTATATATAGTTTTACAGTATGTTATATTTAGTGCTCAATATCAGGGATAGAGCATATGTAAATATAAAAGTAGACATTGAATTCAATACTCAGCAGTTAGTCTGTTTCATGCTTATATGCAATGATAAGGCCATATGTATTGTTTTTGCTTGACTATTTATACATTTCAGCAATGAATTGTGGGTAGTGTATTGTATTATTGTAATAGTTATTTTGTTTCAAATTATTATGTTTTGAATTATTTTTGTGTTTCAAATTATTCTTGGGTGGAAATAATTGTAGATCTGAATGCAGTTTTTGGGCTATTTATAGTGTTGTTTGTTAACATTTTATTTATTATTGATTATTGTTGGTTGTTATTATTAGGTTTACTTGTGTTTATATGTGCATTCTGCTTTTTTACCCAATAAATATCGAAAGATTCCTGATGCATTCCAGTCTGTTCATACCCAATATCTCCCCATCAAAGCGTCTGGAGTCTGATGCAAATGCAGTATCATTTCCTACTTCTTTTAGACATTTCTGTATTGAGAAAACAGATGTACTGTGATACACATGTGAGACATGACATGAAGTTGGGTCGTTTTTCTTTATTTGGCGTAAGAGATCAAGATTTAATGCTTATTAAATTAAAATAAGAATCAGCCAAATTTATTGAATAAAACTAAATCAAGAAACACTGAAATGATGTTTCTTTTCCCATAGTTGCCATGCCAAAAACACACTCTGTTCAGGGTCACAGGTGAAAGAGTTTTGAAAAGACTGATATCATGACTCCATTGCTCTGTCTATTTCAATACCATTCCTCATACTTTTTCTCTCCCTTTCTATTTCTTCATTTTCTTTCTCTATCTCTCTCTCTTTTTCTTCTCTTCTAACTTCTCTCTCTCTCTGTTCACGTTCTCTCACTCTTGTCCCCATAATGTCTTTATTCTGTTTCTTTTTCATCTTTCTCTCTCTCTTTCATTCTTGACTTCTATCTTTATTTTTCCAATTTTCTTTCTCTACAACATCTTATCTCTTTTCTTTTTTATCCTTTTTCCCATTTTCTCCACCATTTTTTTTTTATTCATTTTCATTACTTTTAACCTCTTCTCTATCTCCCTTCTCACATTCTATTTAACCTTTTATCTCTCTTGCAGCAAAAAAAAACACAATCTACACATAGAGATAACAAATTAAAGCCAGATTTATACGGTTATTAAAAACATATATCTCTAACTACACACCAGTTTTCGTCTAGTCACACACACGCCACTCTCATGCCACAAAACAAATTTTAAAACAAACACAGATATACCAGACTCCTAGCAATTATTGATGCAACTATCATTTTTCCACAGGTGTCTACAACTATGTCCATGCTTTTCCTTTAAATAGGTATTGATATTCTCTGTCATTCTGTTTTTTACTGCTTTTGGCCTAAGATGGTATGATGTCAGTTGCTCATGGAGAAGCATCCCTCCACCAGGGAATGGACACACACACACATGTTTACTTCACTTCCAATTACTTTTCTTTCAGACTTCAACACAGACGTTATACACACAAACATATTCTCTAGTTTAAATGTTTTCTTGTAATACATTCTTTAAATGTTTTCTTCTTTCATATTCATTGTTTTATCACATACAACAATCTTCTGTTATTGTCTATGTATACCTTTTCTTGATACATACATTGTTGTTTGTTTGTATATAGTTTTGTTGTTACTTAAATCATTTATTGCCCGGACTCACATTCGAGTCTACAATAACCGTTGTGGGTGAAAAAAAACCTAAGAAAACAGAATTTCCCACAACACTCTTTTACTTACTTTCTGCAATGTTTTCTCTCTTCTTTCTTCTCTCTATATATTCTCCTCCCTCTCCAACCTTTTGTCTTTTCCTAAGCTCTTTATCTTTTTATTTTCTTTCCCTCTCACACTTTACTTGATCTCTCTTGCTGTCTGCTTTTATTTCTCTTCAAGTGATACTTTCTTTCTTTCTCTCTCACTCACTCACTCACTCACTCTGGTATCTCTCACCTTCCTCGCTTTTTCTATTAACTAATTTACTCTCTCCACTTGCTTCTCTTTTATTTCTTCTGGATTCTAAATAAAGCTGATCTAATGTCTAATTCCTCACCCTTTTAAATTGTTCTTGGTTCTCTTTTGTCTCTCTTTAATTTATTCTCTTTCTGTTTTTTTATCACTCTTTCTTCCTTCCCTCTAACCTTTTTCACTCTCTTTTTTTCTCTTTTCTTGTCTTCTTGTCCTTCTGCCTAAACTTTTCTTCTTTTCCTTCCACTTTTCACTTTAACATTTCTTTCTCTTCTTCTATGTTTTTTCCCTTCTTTCTCTCCAACTCCCCTTCTTTCTTCCAACCTCTTCTCTTTTCTCTTCTCTCTCTAATCTTTACTCTTCCTCTTGATTCTTTTATCTTCTTTTCTAACAGATTCCTTCTTTTCTATTCCCCACTTCCCACACCCTTTGTCCCATTCTAACCTTTTCTTTCCCTACTGTTTTCACCTTTTCTTTCTCACCACATTCTCTCTCCATCACTCTAATCATTTCTCTTTCTCTCTCACCACATCCTCTCTTTCTCTCAACACATCCTCTCCTCTTCTCTCTCACCACATTCTCTCTCCATCATGCTAATCTTTTCTCTTTCACCACATCCTCTCTTCATCTCCCTAACCTTTTCTTTTTCTCTCTCACCATGTCCTCTCTCTGTATCTCTAACTCTTTCTCTCTCACCATGTTCTCTCTCTATCTCTTTAACCTTTTCTCTTTCCTCTCACCACATCCTCTCTACTTCTCTTCAAGCTTTTCTCTTTCTCTCAACATATTCTCTCTCTTTCTCTATAACCTTTTATCCCTCTATTCCCCTCTCTGTACAGCCTTTTACCATAACACTTTTCCTTCACACTTTCTCTCTAACTGTTATCCTTCATTTTTCCCCTATTTTTTTAACACATGTTTTCAGTTCAGATGAGAAGAGAAATTGATGACATCAATACAAAATGCCATTAAAAACAAACACCCTAATAAAAAAAAAAAAGGCCCTCTACCTCAAGTTACCCCAAAATGAGAGATGCAAACACTGAAGCTAATCAATTAAAGTGAAACATGAGAAGTTCATCAGGCAGAAAATCTAAAATACTTTCTACTAGTATAATTAACGCCTTTCGTAGGGATTCTTGATTTTCTGGGATCTCTTATTATCTTTTACTGTTACTTTCAGAGAGAATCTCCTAAAATTATATAAAAAAAAATTTTGTGATGTCAATGAATACTCATTGCCACTTTCATAATGCTCATTGTAGTAATTGCAAACACAACTATAGTAACTCCGTTGAACAGTACTGATGTCAGACGCCTTCAAATAACACTCACACTAACAGTACTTGCTCAATAATACTCACTCGGAAAGTAACCACCAAATAATGATCCGTATAGGGATCACTTAGACTCCATGCTAATTCCCATATATACATTTCCTTTTGCCATTACGTGATCTACTTATTCAAAATGGAATCGCCTGCGTTTGCTCTCTGGTGATCAGTGTTCAAACTCCAGTGTCACGAGCAGCACTTTATTCCTATACAACGCAAAAACATATTAATTATATATTAAAGGAGTTGTAGTGATGAGGGAGAAAACAAAGTCTTACCTCTAAAAAGAATTTTTCTCCATGCTGATGTCAAAAAAGCATATCAAAATAAAGATTGAATCTACTTTCGTAGGTCTCAAAATATGGTTATTTTTGTATTTGCAGATCTGTCTCCACCAATAATTCCTTTCTTACACCAATATAAGAACACTATGTTGGATAACAGGAGCACTTTCTGTTCTTCATTTTTGAAGAAGTTGGTTGTGAGTTGTGGATACAGATTTTTGACTGCTTCTCATTTACATCCCCTAGTATTTTTGATTTTGGACTTGCACGACTGATTTATGACTTTTGGAATTATGACCTTGGATTTCTGATTTGGGATCTAAACCACACTTCCATTGCTATTCTCCAACAAAAGTAAAACATTTAACCATTTGGGGACAGCTGACAGGATATATCCAATAAGAAATTTATTTGTCCTGGGTCTTCGTCATCATTTAATCAGAGAGAATCTGTAGAGGTTGATGAAAGCAATGGTTGTTATCAAATGTCAACAATCTTCTCAGACTGGCTAATGAGATATCTTATTAGATATTGTTTTATCATGAGACTTCTTACTCTGGCAGGGAATAGGTATGGTTAGGTTGATTGTATGACATTAACTCTTGTTGGGCTATTTTCTTTTCTTTTTTTAATCATTTTATCCCAAGCAAGGCAATAAAGCCACTAAGACACAGGAGATCACTGAGTGTTAGAGAATATGAAAAAGAAACACTATTAAGAAGATAGGATAATAAAAGAACAGGAATTAAGAAAACAAAAGATAATGATTGACAATGTATTTAAATTTTTGAAGATCAAACTTGACTGAAAAGTAAGAAGCCAGAAGAGAGTTCCATAAGTGAGAGAAGAAACTGTTACCATTGACCTTACGGTTGCATCTAGCCATTTCAATTATAAAATGGTGAGACCTAGCTGCCAATCTAGTAAATTCATAAAGTCTAGGTGCCAAAGAGGAAAGTTCATCAGAAAAATTAGCATGAAAGTATTTATAGAAAAGGCACAAGAAAGCTACATTATGGTGGTGAGAAAGTGACTGAAGTTGAGATACCAGGTCAAGACCAATGACATTTGCAGATTCTTTTGGGGATTTTATCAAGAATCTCTAAATATATAGCAGGAGCACTATACCAGTTATGGCAGCAGTATTCAAAACAAGTACAAATTTAATGTCAAATTTTGTATGGGGTAACCTGTGAGGATAGAACACACCACTAAATAATAATGGTTGACTAGATTATCTTTGCTAACCATTACCCCACACTGAGGTACTCTACATATTATTAGGCTTTCACATGAGAGCTTTTAAATATATATTTTCCAATTATTAATCTATAGCAATGATGGGGGATCAGTTTATAAATTAATAACAATACAAAACAGATCCCCCACTTTATACCCAACATAAGCTTATATCAATACTGGTTTACTCATGCCATAAAAATGATGGCATATTTTGTCGAGCTCTTCCCATTATTTGAAGATTTATTTGCATATAATAATTAATGGGGATCAGTTTATTACTTAGTAACAATAAAAAACTGATCTCCAACTTTATGCCAAGTAAAATCTTATATATATATAGAAGTTAACTTATGTCATTTTTGATGGCATGAGTAAAGTAGTATATATATATATACTACTTTACTCATGCCATCATATATATATATATATATATATATATATATATATACTTTTTACTCATGCCATCAAAAATGACATAAGTTAACTTCTATTGATATAAGCATCTACTGGACATAAAGTCGGGGTTCTGTTTTCACTTGTTATTAAGTAATAAACTGATCCTTTAGAATGACCATACATTAATGACAAAAAATATATTTAAAATATTTCATGTGAAAACCTAATAAACAATAAGTGTGCATTTCAGGATAGGGTAATGGTTAATGAGGTTCGTCTGAGTAGCCATTACTACTGAGTAAAGAGTTTGATCCTCACTAAGTAATCCATACAAAATTTAAAATTAAATAAACTAAGGTTCTAAGATATTAGTTTATGAGTTTAATTATTTCTTTAATTAGATTTTCTACATATTATTTAATCAATGATTTGATTAGCATTTTTTTCCTTTAATCATTTCACCTCAAGCAAGGCAATAAAGCCACTAAGACACAAAGGGCTATTGAGAGTGAAAGAAAATAAGAAAACATTAGTGAAATGAAAGGACTATAAAAGAACATGGTTTTTTTAGAAAGACCAAAGATGGTGAATAATGTTACATTTAAATTTTTGAAGATCGTAGTTGACTGGAAAGCAAGAATCTGAAAAAGGCTTCTATAGACAAGAACATGAGAAAAGAAATTACTAGCATAAAATTTATGGCTAAATGTAGCTATATCAATACATTGATGAAACCTACCTGCTAATCTAGTAATACACTTAAATTAGATGAGGTCAATATACCAAAGAGGAGAGTGCATTAGAATAATTGCTATGAGAATATTTATAGAAAAAACACATTACAGCAGTGGGAAGCTGAGATGCCAGGTCAGGATTGGTAATATTACAGATTTTTCTTTGTTTCAAGAATCTCTACACATATAGAAAGAGCTCCTGACCAGATGCTTAAAGGATCTTGCATAATGCAACCAAATGAATGTAGAAAAATGGATTGAATATTTATAAATATAAAAATGTTCTATTAAAGAAAAAAAAAATGAGAAAAATGCTGATTCCAGGAAAGTGGAAGAATTTTTTTTATTTTTTACCCCTAATTCCTTGTGTCAGTGATTTTTATCCATTTCATTGCCAAATGTTTTTTCGCTTGAATAACAATCCATCCAATCCAAAATTAATTGCACTTGCATCAACCGTGTTACAAGTATCAAAAAAAATAAATTGCTGATTAGTTAGGCTGTACAGTTGAAATTGAATTCCATGTTGAACTTGGTTGCTTGGCAATATTTTTAGAATTCTTGTTTTATGTCCATGGACAATCATGGCTCTCCACAACTTTGTGGTTTTATTGCCCTAAGTAATTTTTGATTCTGTACCATCCCTCTTTCACCTTTATCTGCCATCCATTCAATACTCATTACTACTCATTAAGTAGATGATCATGGCTCCCCACATCTTCCTGTCTTTTCTTGCTTTAATTAACTTGTACTATCCATCCATTTTTCTCTATTTTTTTGCATTCCATTGACGCAAACTTACATCCATGTCCTGCTGAAACAACGGTTCTTGTTCAGTCACTGTAGTTAAGCAACATCAAGCTTGGTCAGTACCTAGATGGGTGACCACTTGGGAATACCAGGTGTTGTAAGTTTTGATGAGCAAGTGGTGTAATGGATAATGACTGAGAATTGTCAATTGGAGAACCAAGTTTCAATTCCTGTTAGGTTCGTTATATTCAACTACATTCAAATTCTTTTTGGAAAGGTATGAATCCACCTCTTCCCTCCCAGCTATGGGTTAATTAGTAAGACTTGTATCACTAAATCATTATTATCTCAAAAAGAAAATTGCATATAAAATATTTAGATTTTGCCATTAATATTTTGATATGCCACTAAACAAAAAAAAAAACAAAAAAAAGACAACTGTTCATGAAAACTCATTAAGGCTCGTGGCTCTCCACATCTTCCAGTCTTTTGTTTCCCTAAGTAACTTTTGACTCTTTCCCATCCCTTTTTGTACCTGTTCTGCCATCCATACACATACTCATTATATGACCATGGCTCTCCACATCTTTCTGTCTTTTGTTGCTCTAAGTAATTTTTGACTCTTTACCATCCCTTTTTGTCCTTATTTTGCCATCCATTCATGTAAACTCATTAAACGTACATCTAACAAAGAAGCAAATTTCACTTAGACACATTTTTCCCAAGAATTGCAACTTTCTGTAAAAGTGTCCTCTGTGGTTGCTTTCCTGATAATAAATGAACCATGATTTGGAGCTTAAGATTATAATCTTAAGCTCCAAATCATGGTTCATTTATTATTTAGCCTTATAATCTTCTCTTTCTATCAGTTCTTCTTACATTCATACCACAAACATCATTCAGTAACATTTTACTTTGAGTGGCTCTCGAGCCTTGTATTAGGTGAATTTTAGAAAAAAAAATCCAAAATACTGAAAATTAGCCATTGACTTTTCAAGGTTGAACAGTATAATGAAATTTTAATGGACCAGTTAACTCTTTAGAGCAAGCAGTATAAATAAAGAAAAGTTATTTTATGTATAATATACGCCGGGTCTCTATCCTTTTTATTTAAAAAATAAGGAAAGATCATTTAAAAGGGGCAGATATTTCAAATGTTGATTTTTATCAACAGATAAGACCTCCCCATTCTGTAGTTTGATGCATCATGATATTCTTTCTTTGTATTTCTTTCCATTTGCTTACTCAGTGTACCAAACTAATTTCAGCAAATTTTGAAAAAGCGTTTATTTACATTTTTGGTCAAGTCTTAATTTATTCTAACAAAGAGAACTGTTTAAAATCTAAGAATCTCTTATCTTTGCATCTAAAGTCAAGTTCTGACTTCTTCCAACAAAAATGTCAGGTATTCAACTAGTTAAATGTTTAAATTATTGCTTATAACTTTAGATTGAAAATTTCACTTTTTATATATTTAAAGGAGAGATTGATTTAAATAAACAATAACAAAAAGGTAAAAGAATTCTTCAATGCTGGAGCGAGTATATTGGAGAACTCTTCCACAATGAAAGGGAACAACCAACAATACATAGAACTATGGATGGACCTGGAATTCTGAAAACCAAAGTAAAAGCCGCACTGGCCAAATTGAACAGAAACAAGGCAGCTGGGCCAGATGGAATTGTAGCGGAAATGCTGACAGCCTTAGATGACTTTGGCATAGACAAGATCACCGAAATAACAAATGAAATCTACAACAGTGGAGTTATACCAGAAGACCTCAGCAGATCAATCTACATAGCTATGCCTAAGAAACCAGGTACAAACAAATGCGAACTCCACCAAACAATAATCCTAATAAGCTATGTGACAAAACTCATCATTCGTATTCTGATGAATAGAGTGCACAGCAGAATCAGGCCAGAGATAGGACAAGAAAACTGCCAGTTCATTAAAGACACCAGAACAAGGAACGCGATATTCATGCTCAGAATTTTATCAGAAAGTGCGATACAATTGCAGAAGGATGTGTATCTATGTTTCATAGACTACACAAAGGCCTTTGAAAAAGTACACCACAAGGATCTGACGGAACTGCTCACCAATCTTGATATATTTGGGAAAGATATCAAACTAATCAAGAATCTATATTGGCAGAAAACAGTATGCATACCCATAGGGAACATGTTCAGTGAATATACAAAAATAGAAAGGGGTGTAAAGCAAGGTTGAATCTTCTCACCCGACCTATTCAATCTATACAGCAAGGCAATCTGAGAGAATTAGAAACCCTACTGTCATTTAGCATTGACAGCCACAATCTTAACAACATAAGATACACAGATGACACACTTTATTGGTAGCAGACATGGAAAAGAAATTACAAACTCTTCTACAGAAGGTAGCAACGGAGAGTGAAAAGAAAGGACTAAGCATAAACTACAAGAAGACAGAATGCATGGTCATCAGTAAGAGGATGAATCTGAAATGCGATTTGAAGGTCGTGAACACTAGAATCAAGCAGACGCGGAAGTTTAAATATCTGGGAAGCGTCTTGACTGAGGACGATAAGTGCGACACTGAGATTCGTAGATGTATTGGGATGGCCAAGGACACATTCCAAAAGCTGGGCAGAGTATTGGTATCAAAGAAATGAATACTGAACTGTTACATGACATCTGTCTTTCTTTATGGCAATGAATGTTGGACAATTTCTTCAAAGATGAAGAACAGACTCAAGGCTACAGAGATATGGATCTACAGAAGGATGCTAAGGATAGACCAAGTGTGTGAGCAATGATGAGGTCTTAGAGAGGTCGCAAACAAGGAGGAGGCTTATAATTAACACCAGGAAGAGGCAGCTGGAGTTTCTGGAACACATAATAAGAAAGGCGGGCCTGGAGAATCTGATACTCACAAATCAGATAAAGGAAAGAAGAGACAAGGGAAAACAATATGTGACACACCTAGCAGGCTTAAGCAAGTGGATGACAGAATGTGCTCTGGGGGAGGAAGCAGAGGGAAGGAACTTGTTGAGTGCTGCAAGGGATAGAGAGAGGTGGAGAACCATGATCGGCTACATCCTGAAAGGACATGGCACATAAAAAGAATGATATCACCATTAATGAGATGCTTGAAAAGAGAAAAGAAATATTTTGGTTTTCTCCACTTTTCAAGGCCTACATTAAGCATTAGTATATCCATGATAGAGATGAAGGTAGAATTTGAATAACCCAAAGAAATTAATTCCCAAAATGAATCGAAAACACTTTATATACAACACAAATGTACAAATACATCATACCAAAAAATGCAATATATATATATATATATATATATATATATATATATATATATATATATATACTTGCTACAAAATAAAATACTCACATTTGTCCTGATAAAGTCTTTCAGAAGACGAAACACGTTGGCTAAGATAAGTTTTCCTTTTATCTTTATTCATATTGTCCTTTTACTGATATACTCTATCTGAAATTTATACTTCTCACTCATATCTTCTCTCCCACCTCACTTCCTTACTTCGTTAATTTTACATATGCTTGGTGCAGTCCGTCAAAAATGTGTAAGTTTCTTTTCATTTTTCATTTCAACTTTTGGAAGTAACATCTGATGATCCAGAGCCCTTTAAAAGGGTTGTGGTGAAATAACTTATTACATGGAGCCTTAAAGTGGTCTGTTTTTATTCAAAAATATATATATCTATATATATATACAGTTTTAAGATGCTATATTTATGGGTTAAAATGCTCAGTATCAGGGATAAAGCATATGTAAATAAAAATATAAAGCCTGATCATTATGTTTAAACATGAAACAGACTACTGCCAGTGGCTATATATATATATATATATATATATATATATATATATATATATATATATATATATATATATTCAAAAAGGTTTTATTATACCCAACAAGGTCTGTCTATTCAACTTTTTATTTATTTTTCTAACTTCCGACTAACTTGTTTTAAGTAAGTTAGAATTAAAGATAGTAATATTCATTTTTTGTATCTGAGTACTTTCAACTTTGACAGCTATTATCAAGAATTACAAGTTATTAGTTCGTTTATCAAGAGGTGTTTGATAAATTCAAGCTGTTTTAGTTTGCTGGAATTAAATTTAAGTCACTTAAAAGTGACATAATCTGTGATCTTTAAACTGTATTTATGTGCTTACATACATACGCACATTTTATATATATAGAGAGAGAAAGAGAGAGAAAGAAAATTGATTGATTGAGTGATTTTTTTATTACAGATTATCAATCTTTGCAGGTTATTTAAAACCAGAAAATATTTTTAGATTGTAAGAATTATTGGGAGATAATATTGATTTACTGATACAAATCCTACAAATTAACCCATAGCTGCAGTGAGACGAGTTGGGTTCATACTTTTCCAAAGTGTATTTGAATGTAAGTCAATATAATGAACCTGACTGGAATTGGAACTTTGCTCTCCAATTTCCAACTCTGAACTGTTATCCACTATACCACTCACACATCCAAGCTTACAGTGAGTGACATACCTCATGTGTCTCTCTCAGGGTCCTAAGCAGCAATTCAACTATCCTCACCAACAAGTTGTCACATGGTCCTCAATATTCCTTAGGATGTCAGTATATTTGTTGTGTAAAAAAACAGAGATAATCACCTTCTGCATCGTTACAAATGATTTATAATCAAATAGTTGTATATAAATTCCTTACTGGGAAATAATGTTGTCTAACCCAAGTATGCCATGGTGTACTGAAAAGATCTCATGCCAACCAAGAAACCCTTTTCAAAAATCAAATTCAGGAATTTAGTCTTTTGGTCACAAGAGGAAAGCTCATCAAAACAATCACCACAAAGAATATTTATAGAAAAGGCAGACAGAAACTGTGTTCAAGTAGTGGGAAAGTGACTGAAGACAATATGCCAGGTCATTGCAGATTTTTCTTTGAAAATTTATCAAGAATCTCTAAATATATAGCAGAAGCATCAGGCCAGATATTGGCAACAATATTCAATGCATGGGAAAATGCTAGACTTATAAATGCATAAGATAGATTCTGATGAGAAAAATTGTCTAGCATGACACAGTGAACCAACTTCCCTAGCAGCAGACCAAGTAATTGATTCAGTATATTTTTTTCCACTTCATGTCAGAAGAAAATGTTCATCTGAGAAGGTGTACTGAGTCACTCTCCTGGACGTTAGCATCAGCCATGATGATGGAAGTTAGAAATGGTTTCCTCAGGCAATTAAAAGAGAGCCGTTTCATTTTGGAGACATTAAAATTAACAAGCCATTTCTTGCCCCAGTTAACAACTGATTATAGGTTATTTTTGAGATCAGCTGTCCTTATCAAACTGAACATACTTATCATTATGAGAAGAATAAATGGTTGTGTCATCAGCATAAATACCGAGTTGAGAACTGATAACATCAGTGAGGTTGTTGATGAGATTAAACGATGAATTTTAGCTTATAATATCTGTTTTTATTAGAAATATTTACAATAAATTATTTGGTCATTTGGTGCTTTAGTATGCTATAAATACTTTCATGGTAATTGTTCTTTTGAACTTTCCTCTATGGTACCGAGACTTTATGAATTTAAGGACAGTAATAGTTTGGCTGCAAGGTCTCATCATTTTACAATTGAAATGGCTAGGTGGACCTGTAAGTTCCATGCTGTTTCTTCTATGACACTTTTTGTTTGTGGAACTCACTTCTGGCTTATTGATTCCCAGTCAAGTTTGACCTTCAAAAATTTAACTGCAATGCCAATCATTATCTTCTGTCTTTTTAATTCTTGTTCTTTTAATTGTTCTCTCTCCTCAATAGTGTTTTTTTCTTCATATTCTGTAACACTCTGTTAACCCCTTGTGTAAGGTTGTAAGAAAGCTATAACTCCACCTGTTATTCTTTAGGTGAAATCATAACCTATCTCACTCATTGTGGCAGACATGAGACAGAATCTGGGACGAGCACAACTGGTCGTGACTTGTCTTGTCCCCGCCAAAAAAGAGCCCGTATTTGCTTAGCATGTAAAGCTACTGCAGTTGAAATGAGGGAAGAAAAAAGCACTTACCGCTCTGCCGTAATCCACCCTTGGCCAGATAACGTAAAAGAATGAGGGGGGACTTGCATTGCATTTTTATGCAATAAAGATGCAATGCATTATGGGACAGGAATACAATGAATTATGGGATCACATGAAGACGCAAGGGATTATGGGTATATGGACAAATATAAAAGCAATGACTTTTTCCCAGTGCGGGGAGTTCTTCGAGTGACGTTCATTTGGGAGGACAGAAGAAAAATTAGATTTAAAAAAGTCACAAAACGTTGTTTGTCTGTCAGGTTTGAATAATATATATATATTCAAACATACATTGTTAAATATAACAGACAATGAATGTCTATTATGTTTGATCATGAGCCATTCTAAACTTTGTATAGTTGCTTTAATTTTGGAAAAAAATAAAGACAAAAATTGTCCAACAGAGTGGTTACATGGACATTTAAACAAAGATATTGTTTAAATGTCCATATAACCACACTGAAAATGGCTCATTTGTGAGCTGAAAGCTTAGATCAAGGAACAACATAATAAAAAAAAATATCCAAATGTTGAACAATATTTGTCTCTATTTTCTCCTGAAATTAAAGCAAATATATGAAGTTTAGAACGGCTCATGATCAAGCATAACAGACATTCAGTGTCTGTTATATTCAACAATATATGTTTGAATAATGATCTGCTGCCCCAATACACTAAATATATATATATATATATATATATACACACATATATATATATATATATATAATATATGTATGATAGGATAAAAAACAAATAGGAAATATTTATAACTTTTACTTGTTTCAAGACAGATACATGTCAGGTCTGTTTAATCAATGGTAAATAAACAAAAATAGAAAATACCAGACTTTTGTCCTCCATATTTCCTTTTCTGATGAAGCTAAAATAAAAAGTGAAACATGTTAAATTTATAAACATATCCTATTAGTTCTTTATTCTATCATTCTGTTGGTTGTAATTCAAATTTGATCCCAATTCACACACACACACACACACATATATATATATATATATTGTGTAAATATAATACACACTGTTTAAAATTTTAAAAATGCCACTATAAATAATGTTTGTAGCAATAAAAAAAAATGAAAAATTTTAGGGAAATCTATTTTGAAGCAGAAAAAGGTTTTGTGCTAAGCATTTTGTACCCCAGGGATTGTCACAATGTGGGTCCCTACTCCTTGGTGTGTGTGTGTGTGTGTGTGTGTGTGTGGTTATATCAGCTTGAGCATCACTTTGGTCCAATGCTGTTCACCCTGTACAAGCCCCAGGGTCTACTCAAGGTAGATAGTTACAGAGTAAGAGGCACAGCTTATGCAGATATGTGCAAAACTAACAGTTAACCCTCGACTTGAAAAGGTTAAGATTGTAGGGATCAGGGAAGCAGCCTCTTGGGAGTCGGTTCTACAAGGCAGCAGTTCATGGGAAAAAGCTGCTTGGGTGAAACTTACATTTCATCAGGAATATATGAAGGGAATGAGGGTGTGTTCTCTATGATCAGCATGACATGGTGGATCTTAGCCATGAAGATTAGGATTGGTGGAACTAAGGAATGTAGTTCATCTGAACATTCACCATGGAAATAGTGATAGAGCAGTGAGAGGTGTGTGACGTCTCATCTATAAGAAAAGGATTGCAAAGTGGAAAATAATTCTTCATCTCCAAGGATGCGGAGACACTTTTAGACTCTGTCAAGAGTGCAAAGTAAAGACTGGGTGGCACCCATCCAATATATGGCAGCAGTATTCCATTTCTGGTCTGATCTGGTTCTTCTAAGTACTTGCTGAAGCAGTACAGAGAACTGACCATCTTCTCAGCATCTTTAGCAATGGATTGTATGTGTGAGTTCCACTTGAGTTCTGGGTTGAGTTTAAGTCCTAATAGGCACTTATTCATCATGATTAGTGAAAGTTCTGGGTCCAATCATTAATGGTGAAATGTTATAGTTCAGTTTTTGTGGCTCAGAACAAGAAATTGGTGAAACAAGTTCCAATTTGAGTAGATTTTGTTACATTCACTTTCATGGAAATACTCTTGAGCAAGGTATGAATCTATCTCTTCTCTTCCAGCTATGGGTTAAATAAGAGAGCAGACCAGGCTCTTTAGTCTTCATTGGCAACTAACCTAAGAGAAGGACAACCCTGAATTCAAAACCAGTTAGAATGAGAAATTCCATCATATGGAAAACCTATTTGCTATGGAAAACACAGTAGCAAACACCACTGTTCAAGAGTATGAAATTTTAGAGACACACACACGTGTGTGTGTGTGTGTATTGTTATAAGTCTGTGAACCTCTGCATGAATGCATTATATATTTGTGTGCATATATGCATATTTTTATGCATATATTATATATATATATATATATATATATATATATATATATATATATATATATGTGTGTGTGTGTGTGATTATGTACATGAGTGCATAGACATTGATTATTATATGTGTATGGACTAGAGAAGTTGGGTGTGTCTTGTAGTGTTAATGGTTAAAGTATTAGCCAAAATTGTTTAGCATAACCGATTCTCAGAACAGTTTCTTCACACACTCAGCCTTCAAAAAAAGAAACCTTGTAAATGGAAGGACACAAGAAAAATGAAAATAAGAAAGATTAAATAAAAAAAAACTCACAAAATACTCCTTTTCCATCATTTTTAACCAAACATGTATAAAAGAAATTTACTACCGAAATGTTCAGTATTTAAAGATATACATGTTGAAAATGTTTCATACTTATAAGGACATTTCAGAAAGTTTTTTCAGATTCCTGTTTTGATAGTGCCTCAGCCTTTTCCTGTTCATTTGAACATTTCATTGTTTTGTAAGAATATAAAGCTTTTTCTTTATCTTTATTCTATAAAAATTAAAGACGTGATTCATATGCTTAAATATAAGAGCCAAAACTTAAAAATCAGATTTATAATCAAGAGTATTCAAGGAACTATCAGAAAAATGTTTCCATATTAAAACCTCTCAGATATTCTGGGAATTATGGGTAAAATATTGATATGTTACAAGCTCTTACGGATATTATGAAGCCTTTTGAAGTAGACCCGTTTTTGGCACCTGCATTAACCTCATAATAAAACATTGCCTCAAGCCCCTAAGTGCAACGGCTAACCTGGCTCTTATCCAAGAAAGAATCCATACATCAGATGGTGACTCATGTATCGGATGACACAGTTTCTTCTTGATACAAGGCAGTTTGAAGAATTTCATCATGGAATCTGTATTCATATTTCCAGGATTTTATTGTCATTAACAGTATATTTGTTTTGTTTTTTTTTTTTGTTATTTTCACATTCAATGACTGCAGATTTGTTTCTGTTTGCAAATATGCCATCTGCTGCATGTCCCAAACATTTCTGAATATATTACTTAGCCATTCTTTGCCTCTGCCTTGCCCTAAAATTCTCCTTCCCATCACCTACAACATTGAAAACAACAGATATTAATTATATTTTAATAGTTGTTTATTTGAACAGGGAGCAGGTGTGGCTCATTATAGCATTGAAGTGGTTCTTTGTGTTGAGTATGCAATGTGTTTACATTATTTACATTTGGACTATTGTCCTCATCTTTGTTATTATCACAGTGTGATCAGGTGCTTGTCAATCCAGATAACCTTCACAGAATTTCAAACTGAACACTTTATTCAATCTAAGACTGTTCTCATTTTTCTCTCTAGGAATAATCATCTACTTAGTACTTCTCACTTACTGCTCGCCCTTTTTCCACTAATCTACATTACTCGGCCCAGGGATTAAATTCACTAAATCCACCAACCAATGCTTTCATCCATGAGGCTGTTGTTTTATCAGATAATCCTGAGCCTTGAATTTGAAAACTAATATTTTTCTTGCCTTCCTGCTGCTGCTAGAACTGCTGCTGCTGTTATCATGTTTGACTGCATTCACTATAGCCTTTCCTACTACTGCTGTTTTTTGTGTTTAGTGTGCAATGTGTTTTAATGCTACTTTTTCCAGTTGAGAGGGTAGAAAAAGAACAGAATAAAACTCAAGTTTCAAAATTAAAGATTGGGTAGGTTTATTGTTCTTTTGGCAACAACTTGATACGCATTTGTAGAAAATTCACCTGTGCACCAGTCAGGTTATCAGCAATATTGTTGGTGAGGGTTCACTCAGAGGTAAGGTTGGATCAGACAGAAATGAACTCTATTATGAGAAAGTGAAATAGGTAATAAAATAATAGTAATGAAGTGAATCAACCAAAGCTAATTTAAACATTTTGCTATATTCTGTTTTTTTAGTCGATTTATTGTTTGTAGTCAGATCACTCTATGATTGCCACTGAGACCATATAACTCAGTACTACTTGTTACATGGTCAGGTTGTTGGTAACAAATCTATTTCACTCAACAGGCTTTTCTAGTGAGGAAGATGGCTACACACTCAGCAGGATTATTTTCAAGACATACCAAAGGGTAGATGAACCTTCTTGTAGGTTCAACAGTCATCTAGCACAATGGAGTAAACTGGGTTCTATAGCTATGGATGTAGCCAGTGTAGTGATGATATGATATTGCTGAGCAGAGGTCTGCCTCGATTGAAATCAATGGCCAGAGTGGAGGGTTTCTCTGACAGAATCAATGGCCACATGTTTGTGACCAAGGTGAACCTTCAAGTTGGAGGAGATTGGCTGTGGTTTAACTTGGAGCAGGAAGTGTGCCACCAGGTCTAATTGCCCATGATATGCTATGTATTAATGAATAATGCTTTGGCTTTCAAAACAGATATGTGAATGAAGCTGATAAGGTGCTTAGCTATGCAATGACCATATGGCCCCCACAGAGTTATGTGATTGGTGATGATGAGATGGTCAATTGTTGAATTGTCACTCCTAAAATATTCCTGTTTGCATAACTGGCTTTCATCTTATGCATTTGTTAGGATTTTTGAAAATAATTTTGCATGTTTGATAATAATGTAATTGGGTGATATCTGCCTTGGTAGGATCTTCATCTGAGGCAGTTCAAAGACCCTTATTTGCTAGTCGACTAGAGACAGGGTGACCCCCTCAGTGAGGAACAGGTCTCAGTAACTGAAGGAAGGTTGGGATATTTGATTTTTTTTTTTCTGAAAGAAACATTGTAACCAGTTATATTTATTACACAAAACAATAACAATCATCTGCATGGCTTTGTGCTATCCACAAAATCATAAGAAAAGCAAGGTCAAGGGTTACTTTCTTGCCATTAAATGATGCAGTTAGTCCATGGCAATAAGGTTTACAACAGATGTCTGAGGACCAGGTCTTGATCTACAATTTTATAATCAAAATAGTGATAGTAAACAGTCTTCAGAAAGGAATAATTGTTTGGTGATGTGCAAGTCTGATGAAATCACCAAATATGTAACAGAATGAATCGGACTTGTTTATGCATCTTCAATGTAGTTAAGTGTCTGATACCATTGTAGAGATATGTAACAGCTCAAAAAATCTTAAAAATAAAATAAATATTGACCATATTTATAGTTATGCAAATTGTCACCAAATCATAATAGAAACATGTATGCAATATAAAATGGCTGTATATATTTTATAAAGTATGATTGCTATTTCCAGTTTAAGGAATATCTTTGTATGCACTGTTGTAATTTTTCTGTGGGAAGACTGTAGTAACTCTTTGACAAGGTAGTGAAGGAAAGCAAGAAGAAAGGACTAGCTGTCAATTGTAAGAAGAGCCCAAGATGTGACCTATGAATTAGAGATGTCAAAATAAAACAAATACAGAAGTTTAAATATCTGGAAATTGTTTAAACAAACAAGGGAAACTGTAACACTGAAATTCAAAGGCCTGTTGGAAATAACAAAAAAGATGCTTTCCAAAAGTTAAACAAAATAACAGGAAAAATTTCTGAAGGAACACATGGCAGTCACACAAGAATTTCGGAAACGCCTTTGTATTGCAATACATGAGTGATTGGATGATTATTATTATGATGATTATAAATAGTGAAGAGTGCATCACCCCAGAGTATTGTGATAAAAAGCAACAATAATAAGATGCGATAAAACTATTAATAAAATAATAGTAATAATGAAGAGTGTATAGAGCCAGAGTGTTGGGATAAAAAGCAACAATAATAAGATGGAATAAAACTAGTAATAAAATAATAGTAATAATGAAGAGTGTATAGAGCCAGAGTGTTTGGATAAAAAGCAACAATAATAAGATGGTGTATATCTTGTAAAAAAATAATGTTTTTAGTCTAGAGAAAAATACTTTAGTTTTTATTTACATGTATATATGAAGATATTCTTGTATCTATATTTATGTGTTATGTTTCTTTTTACATTTTGCATCTGTTTCTACATCTCTGTTTGCATGTTTATATCCATGTATGTTTGTATGTCATGTTTTCCTCTTAATCTCATGCATTTTTGTTTGGTTTTGTGTTTATAGTATGATGTATGTTTGTGCTTGTGTACCCATGAATTATTTGGCAACTTGAGGAGCCCTCCCCCCCCATATATATATATATATATATATAGTTTTCTCTGTAAGACCTATAATAGCAGCAGTGATGTCCTGTTCATGTACATGGAAAGTAAAAACAAAAAAGAACCATCCAGTTATCCACTGTATAAGCCATTCCATAGTCTTATTATAAATGAATTGCAACATGTATATTCGCTGAACCAACATACGAATGAGAGTGAAATGTCTCGTACATAATGCTAACACAAGTCCAGGCTTTTATATCTGGTCACTGCTTTTATGTAAATGTCTCCAATGTTCTAGGGCAGATGTCAAAATTAAACCAGATGCATATTTAAAAATAAGTAAATAAAAAATACTACAAGCTGGAAAAATACGTTTTGAATCTTTGAAAATGGCTTCTTTGATGTAATAACACAAATTTCCTTATTTTATTTTTGAGCCATTATCTGAGCCAATATTAAAATGTTCCATACTCTGAATTTGATCTTTGTTCCAAGCCAAAACCAAGCTATTCTTCATGCTTTATTGGTTAATTGCAATAAACACAAAGGGGTGCTGAAAACTTCTCAGCCTAACCAAGAAAAAATTCTCCATGCCTTGTTGGTCCTTGGCCATAAATATGAAGGAATGCTGATACATTCTCCACCTGAGCAAGGAAGGAATGAGTGATATGAAAATATTCTGCATGTCTTCTTGGTTACTGGCCATAAATATAAAAGGGATACTGAAAAGTTCTCAGCCTAACCAAGAAAGTATTCTATATACTGGTCATTAGACATAAATATAAATGGAAGCTGAGAAGTTTTCAGCCTACCCAAGAAAGGAATGACCTAGGGACATGAAATTATACTGCATGTCTTCTTGGTCATTGACAATAAATACGAAAGCAATGCTGAAAAGTTCTCAGCCAAACTAAAAAGCAAATGTTCCAGTGCTATGATACATATGTGAGTTCACATTTTTATCCCATGCTTCAACACACAGCACATCTTTTCTCAAGTTTCCTTCCTCCTCAAGATGTAGTCAGTCATGGTTCTTCGCAACTTCCTATCTCTTGTTGCTCTAAGTAATTTTCAACATTTTGTTTTCCTTCTTTGACCCCTCATAAATTTACACAAATATATTTAGTAAGTTACTCACTGTATCTCCCAGGTACTCTTGTCTTCAAAACATCCTGTGAGTATTATATTCTCTTGGTTTTTTTCCTCATTATATATCCTAGAAACTTAAACTGACTCTTTCTGATTTTAAG
The DNA here is from genome assembly GCA_903632075.3 of Acanthosepion pharaonis. Classification (NCBI taxonomy): domain Eukaryota; kingdom Metazoa; phylum Mollusca; class Cephalopoda; order Sepiida; family Sepiidae; genus Acanthosepion; species Acanthosepion pharaonis. The sequence continues at coordinate 729,311 of CAHIKZ030000408.1, read as the reverse complement.
TATATGTTTCTTTGTAGTTCATACTGTCCTGAAAAAAAAATGACTTTGTCAAAGAAATATTGATTTTGGGAAGCAGGTCATGACCCTGTGCAACTTTCTCTCTTTTGTTACTCTAAGTAATTTTTTACTCGTTCTTTTGTCTCTGTTCTGCCATCCATTCACACAAACTCATTAACTTAGTCATTTCCTGTTTCTTTCTCATGTTTTTGACTTTCAATATATCCTGTCAGTATTAAAATTGCCAGGCCCTCTTTCCTTATTATTTATCCTATAATTTACAGCTATAATATTAAATGTAAATGAAATAAATTTTTATGTCCCACTGATATATCTCTTCTAATTGAATTAGCTGCTGGGTGTAATAGTCTCATCAGTATTTCCCTTTGGGTCACTGGGATAAAAAAAAAAAAAAAAAAAAAAAAAACACCACATCAAGGTAAGAATCATAGGAGGAGAAAATAAATGGCAGGTCCAACTGAGCCAGGCAGGTTTCAGGGTAGGGAATTGTGTAAATGAAAAATCATAGAAAGACATGTAATGCAGCATGATGGCAGTGCTTATTTGATGGAGAAGTCAATCTCATTTTTAATTTATGCCCAAAGATGAATCACATGCAATGCCAAAAAAAAAAAAACAGAATTTTCACAGACCACTTAGTTCCCAAGGCAAATTACTACCAAGACTATAGTATTGGCAAACACAGTCTGATTTTCCACCAAACATTTTCTTATGACTTTGTGACTTTATTAATACCAAAACAACTACCAACTGTTATGGATGGCATCATGGAATCAATTCATTAACTCATTTGTTTTTTTATGGCTTATCAACCATTTGCAGGTCATTTAAACCCAGAAAATATATTTATGTTTTAAGAATTGTTGAAAGATAATAATGATTTATTGATACAAGTCCTACTAATTAACCCATATCTGGGGCAAGAAGTGCAGGATTCATAACCTTTCCCAAGGTTATTTGCACAACAAACCTGACTGAAATTCTAACTCAACTCTCCGATTTCTCACTCCTAGCTATTATCCATTACACCATCCACACATCCAAGCTTACAGCACCTGGTATTCTCAAGTAGTCACTCATCTAAATACTGAACAGGCTTGACATTGCTTATCTTCAGTGAGCATACATACAAGAATCAATATTTCAATGTGATTTAGTCATATGCCATCATGGAATAGAGCAAAAGTTAACAAGCTCAAAACACTGGCATGTGCTGGCAACATTGCCATAATTCCACAACACAAAGACACAGGTGATGATGAGGATTAAATTTTTCCAATTATTGGGGAATATAGTTAAATCCTTGAAATAAACCTATTGTTATTCCTCTCAAATGTTTTGTTTGATGCTAATATTGGTTTTATTCCAGAGTAGTTTAAAGTGGGTTATATTTCATTGTTTTGTAATAGAACAGCCAATCAGTGTCAGATTTACATATAGGTGCAGCCCAGGGTGCCTCAAGATTATAATGGCCTCCTAGAGCACTCTAGTCTTGCAGCTCCTGATAAAACTAAAAACAAATAAAGTCATAAGAACAGGGGAGATTTGTTATTTTCAGATTTATTGGGGCTCCTTTGAAGTAATTTGAAACAATTTACAGTATTTGGGACCCTCTAGATGGAGTGGGTCTTTAATTTTATATATTGTTACGAGGCCCCATTTTTGTCCTATTTGTTTATGCTTATTCTATAAAATACAAAATCTAACTTAAAATGATGGCTTAAATCTGTAGCTAATAGATGCCCTTTTTACCATACGAAAAGCTCCCATTCACCAAACCCTTTAGATTCCGTAATAATAGAATGTAACTTTCTAGAAACTTCTACTAGGTTCTAGAAGGTACAAAAAACATATATAAACAGGCATTCATACCAACTAGCCAGTTGCCTCCTGAACCCCTATTGAGGTCATCTCCAGTCCTTTTGAATCAAGAACAAAGCTTTGACCAAAAAAATCTAAATTCCTACAGTCCTTGAAAAGAAAAAAATATCGGTAAATACTTCACCCCTTTCCTTGATATTATTGACCAAACTCTTTTATTTTATATATATGTAAATTAATCAAACTATTTTTAAGAAGAAAATAATATAATTCTTGGACTAGCGGCAAATTCCCATCCATCACCTTAATCTTGACTACAGTGGATTTCCTCTCCCACTCCCTCGTTAAACCAACTACTTTCTGGGTTCTCGTACACTTAGTAACTTGTTAGCATTTCCTAACTTATATTGTTTTACACCTCATCCTTATTGTTCTAAAATATATTGTATTATATGTAAAATGAAATCTGCATTTTGTTACTAAATATAATCTTCTTTCTTCAAACTTAATTTCTACGAATCTGGTTCTTCTTATTTTGTGTTGTGACAGGCGTAACAATATATATATTATTAATTAATGAATATCAAACATTTAAAATCCCAAAGGTAATGATTTTTATTTCATGTGAGCTCTAAAAAATAGCAGCTCTCAATCTTCAAGACCTAAAAACATATCACAAATGTAATGGAAAAAATATTCCGGGTTAAAAACAAGAGATATTGCTATCTTCTTTAGAGAGTGGGGGGAAAAGGCAGAGAGTGTTGACCTATTTCGATATACTGACCTCAGTATATCATTTGAAGATGGTGGAAGAGTTTAAAGTGTGAATTTAAAACAATCCCGTCTTTTTTTGTCAACGGGCCAAATTTTTAATACTGACATATTTCATTCAACAAATTATTTGTAAATATTATTAGAATAAAGTAAATAATATTAAAAAAATGTGTCTGCTTCAGAACATTTTTAAAAATGTTTTTCGAAATTAACAAAAAAAAATTTTTTTTAAATTAAATGTTAGTATAAGCTTTTTGTATAATCAACCAAGAAATTTAAGTTAAAATCCTAAGAGATTTGAATTAAATAATTATTAATTAAATTCAGAGAAACATATTTATATAGGTTAAATACCTAGAGTCCTGAACTTTTCATCCTAGATGTTTTTATTAAGATTTAGCAGGATATGAATGAACTTTAAACTAAGGAAAAGTTAGATCAGAGTTAATCCCCTAGTGTATATTTATTAGGTTTATGAGTTTAGTTAAAGACATATTCCACATTAATTTAAAGGAGACCCGTTAACCTGATCCATCTTGGTCTAAAATGCATATATATGCACACGCACATGCACACATTTTTTTTTCTTCATCCATAATACATATAGTCATAATGGACATATCACTAGTATAAAGAAGTAAACAACATAATAAAAAACAATAAAAATAATAAAAAATTCATAACATGCATGACTAACAATAACTTTAGTTAGCACCATATATTCACTTACTCCCATTTATACCTCCTATATATATATATATATATATATATATATATATATATATATATATATATAGTTAAAGCACAAATTACAGATCAATCACCCTATCAGTTTTCATCTGTTCATATACACATACATCCATGTATTTCTCTCTAAAAACAATATTCTCAAAAACTCATATATATGTATCAAGAAACCTAAAATATGCCCATACACAACCCCCCCATATATATATATATATATATATATATATATATATATATATATATATATACATATATCACACAAGCAATTCCATATTCAATTAACCATACACATTACAATATATGTACATATACATCACAACTATATATGTCAGATTGCAATAAATATTTCTATGTGAACATATACTACAACATTAGAGAAATATAGGTACAGATAGGAATTTATATAATCCAGGAGAAAGGGTACTTTTCTATTTTTTAAAGTGGTGTTTGTGTCTGCATTTTGTTATGAGTTCACTTCGAAGGTTAAGTAAATTCTCCTGGTTTTTATATTTAATTATAAGTATTTTCTCCAGCAGACAAAAGTTACAATGATCCCTGAAGTTCTTAGGAGTTTGAGCACTGGATATGAATTTCCACTCCAATTGTGATGTGAGACCTTTGTCAATAAGGTCCCAATAATGTCTGGATAAAGCTGTTTGGTTTTTGAGAGACCTATTGCTGAAGGAGTGTCTGTGATTATATAAGCATTGCTTCCAGTTTTCCACAGATATTTCAATGTAGGTCTTCTTCAGGTCTGCATTTTCTTCAGGGAAAATTGTTGTTTCATAAACCACATTTTTAGATCTGCATTCACCTTCAACAGGACACTTAGTTGTTGTTCTCCAATTTCATGTGGGGTTAATATCCATTACTTCACTGTTATGAAATTTATTTAGTAGCTTACTTTGTGGGCTGAGATGATTTTCTCTACATTGTTAACACAAGAGTAACTGATTATAAATGATTTTCTATTAAAAATTTTTGACAGAGGATTCTCGTCATAAAAATGTTTATCTATTAGTTTTAAGAAGAAATGGCCTATATTGATATTGGAAAGTTTGTAATAGGGTAGGTTGAAGCATATAACTTTCCATTTTCTGTTTTTAGAGTTTTTTGAATTTAGGTTCTTAGGTTCATCCTGGTAGTATAACTCTTGATTAAATTTACTATTTCTTAGGGCTTGGTTGTATATAAATTTACTCTCACTAAAAACTTTTTTGTTAGGGGATAACCTGTTTATTCTTGTGTTGACTGTTTTTGTTTTATATAATTGACTTCGGATGGTTGGAATGGACATTAATATAGATGGGGAGTTGATGCTCTTTTAGGAAGGGTTTAAAGGTGTCATTGGAAAGGTTAAGAGTGATATCAAGAAAGTTGACTATTTTTAGGCTAGAAAATATATCTATCTTAAAACCTAAAAACTTTAATCTTTTTGTGTAGTTTTAAGGTTTTTTATGACAAAATTGAAAGAAATCAATTGTTCAGCTTTAAATCTAAATTCTTAATTTCTGGTATATCTACAAATATAACTTTGTTCATTCCATTCAACTTTCTATCACTTTTTTTATCTTTATTTTAAAAATAAAATAAAAATTGGCTATTATATATATGTATGTATATATGTATTTATATGTTAACTCTGTAGATACTTCTATTGTGTATAGGGCCACAGTTTCACCATGTTAAGAGTAGAAGCAGTACTTTATCCAATTATGGATGAAGTGAAACTTTATGAATAGATTGTTTCACCTGGCTAGGTTGTTAGCCTGATATAGGCCAGCCAGGTGGTGGAGCTCTCCCCTTGGTAGCCAAGCATGTGGTGTCCTGGACTGCTGAATGGCTGCAAGTTTGAGTGCTGATTGACATTCACCAACAGGGGAACTCCTGACTAACTACCCACATGTAGTTTGGCCGGAAAGTTGATACTGTTGCCTGGAGTGTAGCTACCCTCATGTCAAATAGCTTCAAGGGAGCAGTCGGGCTGGTAGAGCTAAGCTACTCAACTAAGAACGTGGCTGTCTCACTGCAAGGGTACTACCAGTCTATCTCACCTCAAAGAGTGCTGGAGAAGAAATTGATTCATTCATTCATTTATCTTCTACTGCTTATCAAACTACAGCAGGTATTTAAAGCCAGAAAATATTTTTACATTGTAAGAATATTTTTAGATAATAATGATTTAGTAATACAAGTCTTACTAATTAGTCCATAGCTGGAGGGAGAAGAGGTGGATTCATATCTTTCCCAAGGGTATTTGCATGTAAGTGAATATAACAAACCCAACTGGATTTGGAACCTGGCTTTCTGATTAACAATTCCGAGCCCTTATAGATGATGCCACCTGCACACTCAAACTTACAGCACTTGGTATTCCTAAGTTGTCATCTATCTAGGTACTGACCAGGCTCAACGTTGCTTAACTTTGGTGATCATATGATTGATTGATTCATTCATTTTCTATGGCTTACCAACCCTCACATAAATGAATATAACTAAACCAACGTGAATTGAAACTTGGCTGTCCAATTCACAATCTTTAACCATTATTGCTTACAGCACCTGTTATTCCCAAGCAGTCACCTACCTAGGTATTGACCAGGCTTGACATCGCTTAATTTTGGTGATTGTATGAGAACTGTTGCTTCAATGGGATGTGACCTTAAATCTGGAGTGACTTGTAGGTTCAATGTCTTCATGAGATTTAGCAGTATCAGTTAACATGTGGTCTTGCAGTGGACACGGTGAGAGAGAAAGGAATGACCTCCACCAAGGTAGGGAGTGACTAAATGAAAAGAAGCCAATCTACCTTGAGATAGCTTTTAAACCAATGTAATGTTTTGCAGTCTGAGCAGTAGAGTTAAAAACAGTCCTTCATTAAGTTAGGAACCATCTGATCCAAAAGCAGTTTGTCACTAATTAGGATAATTGGCTTTGGATCAAAGCATTGCTGGTTTGGAAACAGGGATAAGGTACTGGCAAGCAAAATAAAAAGAAGAAATTTGGATATGATCATGAAGTGGATTCTAAAATGAAAACCTAAAAGTTCTTTTAAGTTAACTTTCTGCATTCCAGTCAACTTTGATCTTCAAACATTTAAATGCAATGTCAATTGTTATCTGCTGTCTTCTTGATTCCTCTTCTTTTATTGTTCTTTCTTCTTAATAATGGTTTTACTTTTCTTATTCTTGTGTCATAGTGGTTTTACTGCCTTGCTTGGGGTGAAATGATTTAATAAAATTAGAATCATCCAAAAATCTTTTGGTCTTGTACCTGCTCCTTATAACATATTTACTTTTAGTTCCTATAAATCATATGTGTTTATTGATTCTTCTTTATTGAAATCAATTAAAGCCTTTGTAAAAGTTATACTCACATATTTCACTATTTTCACCAACCATTTTCTTTTCTTTTTTTTTTTTGCATATTAAAAAGAAGAGGCTCCCTTACGCACTGTTTTTTCTCTCATTTGCTGTTTGCCTTAAGTTTCAACTAAGAATAAAATGTGAAACTTAGTAAAGCATCATTGCAGTACTTGCTTGGTTATCTGTAACTTGATTTTACAGACTTTGAACAGGCTGAGGTAGATATGACCAGGTGAAAATAGACAGAAAGATATGGACAGATTGAGATAGATGAAAAGGCTAAAATAGATATGGGCAGACTGACATAGAATGATAGATATTGACAGACTGAGATAGATATAGATAGTTTGATAGATGAACCAACTGAGATCGATAGATAAAATCTGGACAGACTGTAATAAATATAACTGGACAGATTGTGATAGATAGATCTGGACAGATTGGAATAGATAGATGTGTGTGTATGTAATGATTTCTACTAAGACATTGGCACTGAAACAAAGATCCTGCTGACAGTTTGCCAGAGGGTCTCATAAGAAATGTTGCCAATTGGGTCCTGCATTTCCTGATAACCCTGAAAAGTTAGGAAGTACTGGAGAACAAAAGATCTGAAAATATATTGTGGTCATTTTATGAATTATTTTGAAAAGATACCTTTTCCTCACTAGTTCAGTTTTTGATTCATATAGTAAAGCAGACATGAGTTCCATTTCTCCTCAAGGTTGTAAAGAAAATCATTTATCATGTTTCTGTAGATATGTGATTATGGCTGAGGGTGGTTTCAGAATTTAATTGTTGAAGCATTGTCAGCTATTATTCATTTTTGACTAGGATTTCTTTCATCTTAATTTCATTTGCTTTTTATTACATTAGTAGTATTACTAGTAATATTAACTTGAATTTTATTATTATTCGATGAAGCATTGTCAGCCATTATTCATTTTTGACTAGGATTTCATTCATCTTAATTTCACTTGCTTTTTATTCCATTTATAGTATTAATAGTAATATTATCTTCAATTTTATTATTATTAGATGAAGCATTGTCAGCCATTATTCAATTTGGACTAGGATTTCTTTCATCTTAATTTTACTTGCTTTTTATTATATTAGTAGTATTAGTAGTAAAATTATTTTGAATGTTATTAGATGAAGCATTGCCAACCTTTATTCATTTTTGACTAGGATTTCTTTCATCTTAATTTCACTTGCTTTTTATTACATTAGTGGTATTAGTAGTAATATTATTTGAATTTTATTATTATTAGATGAAGTATTGTCAGCCATTATTCATTTCTGACTAGGATTTTTTTCTTGTTAACTTCACTTGCTTTTTATTACAGTTATAGTATTAGTAGTAATATCTTGAATTTTTATTATTTATGTAATGAAAATCAATTGAAATGAAATGAAAAAATACTCATAAAATAATTAAATAATCCTTTTTTCATGTATTTTCAATCATTTGAGTTGAATTTTTTATGAGTGGAGATGCAGGTGTGTGAAAGCATGTGTGTCTGTGTGTGGTGAGTTTAATGATTACCCATTTAGAAAATAGTTGATGAAGATGCTGAATCTTTATATGCTCCCTTCACAGTGTGATGATTGCCAAGATGGACATTAGGTTTGAACTGTTTCAGTACTATAAAAGCTTGGGTATAATTTTCCACTTCCTCCTTGCATGTAGAATGAGGTAGGTTTTTGGATACTCTTTGGAACATTTCCTTCCTCCTGACAACTGAACTTTTACATGCACACAAGGACACACAAACAGTTCCTAAAAGCTACGTTTTTAATGTCTTTTCCAACTGTGTAGACATTAGTATATTTTCTCCTTTATTAGTGATATAAAAATACATTAAGATACCTTTGTGTTGAAATTCCTCCCTTCCACTCATTCCATTTCCTTTTAATTTGACAAATGATGACACCCACCCCTGTCATTTACATGTGAAAATTTTAGTTGCCACTACATTTAGTTGAACTAGAAATAGTGACAACAAAAACAGCCATACCCATGAAAAAATTCTTGAATCAAATTTTCCCTGTGCATATATATTACCAAAAAATGCTTTCTATAAATTTCGATTTAGAAGAAAGTGGATAAGTCAAGAGTTGAGTAAAACTATTTCCACATGTCTAATTTTTTACACTAGGTAGTATTCACAGTTAAAAGGTTTTACTCTCATTGTCAGTCATGACAGAGGTCGACAAGATAAGAGTAGTTATAAAAATGCAAACCAAATCAAAAATACTATTAAATGATTGGCTTGTTTTCAACTGAAACAATGTTTTTGGCAAGCAATGCCTGATGAATTTTATGTCCCATTTAATGTCTGAGCCTGTTATTGATTTTAGAAAAAAATTTCCCAAGAAAAGGGAAAGTGTACCTGACACCAGTTGCCCATCTTCAAGTAGCAGAAACATCAAGATGTTTCTTTTCTTTTGCATTTTGTCTAAAGGAAAAAAAAAGGGTTCCTAATAGAATTTTATTGGACTTTTTTTGTGGCAAGCTTTGGTTGGCTTACTCCTTACTTACGTATCAATTGTAGTTTCTTTCAAACTCATGCTTTTTTTTTAAAAATGTTTTCTCATTCCTTTTATTTATTGCTGTATTGCATTCAACCATCATTGTGAATCTTATATCCTGGAATTGACTGAAAATCTAAGATGAAGTATTATCATTATTACCTTTAACTAGTTTGTCTTCTATTAATATTACATTTCTCTTGTAGTCATATCTTATAGCTTTGTATTTGTAGGGAAGGCATTTCAAATTCTAATGTTTATTTTATTTAGTGTATTTTTACTGTTTCTTTTCTATTGGTTAACCTCTAAATCGTTTTATATATATTTGGTGATCAATTTCTATTATTTTTTACTATTTATTGATTATGCAGTATCTGTCTATATTTACAGTTTATATTGTTCTTTGTACAGAAATATTAACCCTTCCCACTTTGAATTCTATCATAATACTTTGCTCAATTTAGCGATTGTCTTGAACAAGGCTTAAATCGGAGGTTTTCTCTGGCAGCAAGTCATGTGAGATTTGGCAGAGTAGTCATCTCTCATCGTCTGCACTCCAACTTGAAAACTCTGGAACACTTACTGGAAACTGGTCAAATCGCCCAAAGTGTTCTGCTTATATTGACTTTTACTCAAAACTGGCATGGGGGTTGACATGGTTAGGGGATCTGGTGTTTCCCCTATCTTCCAACAAGAGCCCTTTTGTTGTCTGGCTCTGAAAAATTAATTATATCTCCAAATTCGGGGAGATCCCTTTTCCTATAGGCAGTGATCACAGATATCGATATACCTTGATAACTCCTTCCTTCTCTTATTTGTACCTCTTACCAACACCTCCCAATGGGCATAGGCAATTCCTCCATCCTTCTTGGTATTTCACCTACACCTGTCATCTCAGCTGTCCATATGACAGATCTGGTTCTCAAACCGCACGGTGTTGATTAATTTCTGGTCATTAATTAGAATTATCATTTTAATTTCTCGTCAGCAAATTTTTCCAGTCTGGTCTTGATTATACAATCAGAAATTTGCCAGCTGTTTCCTCTGGTCAGCTTATCTCCATATCTTATTAGGATTATCGCACATTAAAAACCAAGAGTTGGGTCCTTACATAAAGAAATTCTATTTTCTTGACTTGTTTAAAATTTCCATTTTTGATAGGTGGAATAAATCAGCTCCCCATTTTGCCTTCGTCTCCAATATTGCAAAATATTATATCTCGGTTGACCTCTTGCACAATCAAGAGACATGTTTTTATAACTTCCACTTTCAGCAGTGCCATAAATCATTCAGAGCAGCTTCCTCCAGACAGTCTTCTTGGCAATATTAAACTAACAAAGTTATTTTCTTCAAACTGTATCTGCTTAAAAATAAACACTTTTAAAAATTAAAAGAAATCTCAATTCTTTCTATCAGTCTGTCAATCGTTACATTCTTTAACAATTTTTGTCTTGTTCTAAGTGATATTTTAGTTTTAACCTCTTTCTTTCTGTTTTCCAGTGTCACACTAGTTTACTCATGCCATATTAAAATGAGGGCATATAAACCTATTTATTTAATAGTAATTATTCAGTTTATTTGAAAATCTGACCCCTGACTTTCCAGTAGAATGTTATGTTTACTCATGCCATAAAAATGATGGCTTCTAAATTCCCATAAACCTATTTATTTTATTTGCATATAATATGTAAATTATTGGGAGATCAGTTTATTACTTAATAACAAGAGAAATCTGACCCCTGACTTTATTTCCAGTAGAATGTTATATTTATATTTGTTTACTCATGCCATAAAAATGACGGCAGCTATTGTTAAGCCCTTCCCATTATTTGATGGTTTCTATGTGTAAGTCCTTTAAACCTATTTGCAATTTTTAATATTTAGTAATTAAAGAGGATCTGTTTATTGCCCAATAACACAAGAACACAAAGCCCCCACTTTATGTTAAGTAGAATCTTATATTAATACTAATTTACATATGACATCAAAAATGAGATTTTGTTAAATCCCTAATAGAGAAAAATGTTTTATAATGTCAGTCTTTTAATATTTTTTCCAATAATTATTGTATTCTGCAATTTCATGTAGTTTCCTATACTTTTTACTTTCCAGTATAGTGATTATATCTACAATAATGCACCAAAAGACAGCCTCAAGTGTACAGAGCTAGTGCTATTATGTGCACACAAACTGCATGACAATTTTTGAAGAGAAAGAAACACAACAATCTCTACTATTTAAATATATTTAATAATGATGTAAAAGAAGTGTTTGGAGACAATGTGTATCTGTGGACTTAGGAGAAAAGGTGTCCAGGTATCCTGTCAAGAGTCCTTATTGAAGAAGTCCTTAGCTAGCTTCTTTAGATTGTAGTAATTTCTGTGTTTGTCAGATCCATTCTTCTGTAACCTGATGTCATTGGCTAGAGCTTGTGGTAAAGAGAGAACCCTTGCTAGATGTTGCCTGAATGACATCCTGGAAGAACAAAGAGGATAGGTCTTTGAATTTGGTATTTATATAGGAATGACCTTTACAGGGGTGAACATTGTTGCTTACTTTAACCGTTCTGTGTCTTTGTTTTATACTGTGATTGATTAATTCTATTTTCTAGTTATTGTTCTAAATTCTAATGCCAGTACAAATTCATGGAATAGTATACTATTGTCATAAAAAGACACTGCTATTGAAAGGGGGATCATTTTAGTACAGCAAAGCTACTGATGCTACAAATAAGAAATATACAATTACAGTTGATAGATAACAATAAATCTAAATTACATGTATTTTTAAACCCTTTGCTTAATGTTATCAATCAGTTATTTTTATTTGAAAGACTCTGTTTCAAATCAATCACAATAAACATTTTCTCCTGTGCTATTCTTTATTGAATTATATTGTTGGCATGATATCCCTTCGGAAGAGAACGGACTGATTATCTTTTAGGGGGAGTTGAAATGCCTGATAATTGGAAAGGAAAGCTGGGGTTTTCTACACAGCACTATTGATTTTTCAGGACTGCATTTTGTATTGCTTCAATTTCCCATTCAGATTTTCCTCTCCGTTAAGAAAGGGAAATATGTTGATAGAAAAGACGTAAAGTGTACGCAATTAGTGTTTTGCTCTTTGGAAATGCAAGCAGAATAATAACTTTATATTTACAGTCAAAATATCATCTTCATCTTTGTTGTTATTATCACAACAGCTTCCTTCAAGTGTCTGTTTATTTGGGTAACCATCACTGAGTTTTGAACTGAACACTTTATTTAATCTACAGAGACAGATTGTTCTTGTTCATCTAGGGATATCCTCAGTATCTGTCTATATTTCTGAGATGAGGTATTATGTACATTATTTACATTATTCAGACTATTGTCCACATCTTTGTCACCATATTTATTACAACGTTTCGGCTGTTATACGTTCCTGCCTTCTTCAGTTGGTTAGAATGTCGAACTAAACCCTTTATTTCGCTCACTGGGGTAGACTGTTCTAGTTTAATGGTTATCAGTTATCTCCAGTTAATTTCCCTCTGAAAGTTCTCCACTGCCTTATCTGGGTATTGAACTCACACTCTTTGAGTCCTGTCACTGGATCTAACTAACGCCTTTATCTACTGTGCCATGTGTCCTCAAGGTTTATAATAGCCAGAAATTCATACACAGATGTCCTCAATGTCCACAGTGGATAAAGGTGTTAGTTAGATCCAGTGACAGGACCCAAGGAGTGTAAGTTCAATACCTGGTTAAGGCAGTGGAGAACTTGGAGAGGGGAATTAACAGGAGATAACTGATAACTGAAAAAAAAATTTACTACGAAAATATACTGCTGGTAATCTTTTATAATGTATTTTAATATTTTCATGTTTTGGCACCAATTTAGGTGTTCACTATTTACCCATAGCTGGGACCCTAACAGATGCTACCACTCTGGGTAAGGGTGGACCTTGGGACAGCAGCAATTAAGAGGGGTTTCCACTTTCCCAATTAAAGGCCTTGCTGCCAGCTTTAGTTTATCATCATACCCAGGATGACACTGTAGAAAAAATAACATAGAAGATTAAAACACATGATGTAGTAATTGTGAGTTCAATCTCTGGGCTGGGTAGTACAGACTAAGATCCAGTGGAAACAGTAAGCAATAACTGAGCAGTATGTAATAAGAACAAGACAAGATGTCCCTAGACATGGACAGTAGTACGAGAATAATCTATTCCTATAAATTAGATAAAAAGGTTCAGTTTGAAATTCTTTGAAGTTTATACAGATTGACAGACTCCTGAAGAAAACCAAAATGCACAGCAGCTGAAACATGATAGCAGCAACAAAGATGAGGACATTAGTCTCAATGTAAGTAATGATAATTCCTCATCCCAGAATTTCAGACAGAAAATATCTTGGTAATTTATGAATATTTACAAAAAGCTTAACATTGACATACATTTCTTCTATCTGCCGTTTCCCTTCCAGATGTTGGTGATCATGGCTCTCCACAATTTCTTGTCATTTGTAGCTTTTAATAAATTTTGTCTTTTTGTTATCTCACTTAAACCCTGTTCTGCTATCCATTTATTCAAGTTTGCTAGGTAGATTATACATTTTTTCCTCTTGCCTTAAATATGCCCTGTGAGTATTAAATTTTCCAAGCCCTATTTCCTCATTATATGGCCTAGAAATTTCAAATGTTTCTTCCTCATGCGAACTAACTATAAATACTTTTTTGTTTTCATTTTCTCTAAAATTTTGTTGTTGCTCACATTTTGTCCTTGGTATTCTCAGCATCCTTCTGTAGAACCATGTTTCTGTTACTTAAAGTCTCTTCATCTGTGAAGAGATAGTCATGCACTCACTGATATATAGTAGGACTGATATTACATAACAGTTCAATACACTTTTATTAATTTCTCCCAAAAATTATCTATTTCTTTATACTTCGCTTAACTTTTGCAAGGTATCTTTTGCTACCTCAGTGCATTTTCTTATTTCAGTGTCACACTTTCTGTCATTTAGGATATATATAAAAAAGACTGTTCAAGTATCCATGTATACATTTATACATAT
>CAHIKZ030000408.1:665000-710000 GCA_903632075.3 Acanthosepion pharaonis | reverse complement strand
AGAGCTCAATACAATTGGACTCCCATAGACGATATTTGTTTTATTAAATTAAGACAATCATCTTTATCTAAATATTTTGCTGGAAGCTGGCTTTGTTTTTTTTGGCCTCTTTGACTTAGTACTTACTGTAGGAATGTTGTTTATTGTTCAACTGAACAATCCACCCCTGCCACTGTATTTGATTGCTTATTTCCCACCACCACCGGAAACAGTGGTGTATGTCTTGAGGAGGGGTTAAGAGATTAAAATAATCTGCTAGATAATGGTATCTGATTTGTACTGTCATTCTAAATATCTGTAGCTTACAAGAGTGACATTTGAAATCCTGAGATTTATAACAGCTTTATTAATTTTTGACTAGATTTTTGCTTCACATTCTTACATATCAAAGCATTCTCATCTCCTAAAAAGGAACAATATGATGATGTCATCATCATCAGTCCCATGACTGGGTGTGGTCATAAGGTGGCTGCACAACTGAGCACCTGACCAGTTCTTTTCACATATTTAGTTTGAAAGCCAGAATGGTATTCGTTCTTGTATAGCATGTCATGGGTATGTAAACCTGGAAGACCATATCTTTAGACAAGTCAAACTGCAGCTGATGTGTTCCAACTTCAATGTTTACCTTTATCACAGTCACATGACCATTGATTTCATGGGGGACTCCTTGCCCTGGCTGTTGGCTTTAGTCTAGAACTCCCTTCAGCCACCAATGCTATGTCATCACTGGATTCATCCATAGCTATAGAGCTCAATCTTCCCCATTATGCAGAGATGGCTGTTGACCCAACAAGAAGTTTTATCCATCCTTTGACAGGTCTTGTTTTTAATCTTGCTGGGTGTCTGGCTACTCTCCTCACTAGAAAAGCCTGGTGGAGATACCAGTTTAGTTGCTGATGACCTGACAATGCGGCAGACCTTATTGGGTTAAATGATACCAGTAGCACTCACGGATAATAAGAATAAGATGAAGTACAACATATTTAAGAATTTAATTTTGGATTGTATCAGTCTGTTCATATCTCCAATTATATTGCAACTTTTCTAAATTAATTTTGACTTCACACTTCTTACTTTAATGCTCAGAGATTGGTTGGTTGATTGTTTAGTGGCATATGAAAACCTCTGTAGGTTATTTAATGACAAAATCTGAATATTTTGAACACAATTTTATGTATTTTGAATGCAATTCTATGCCTTCAACTACAGATAAAATGAATTGTTGATAATTTTACTAGAAATCAGTTTTAGTGGTAATTTTTTATATAAAATACATTGCTTGTATTTTTACTATAAAAATGTATTTTTATATTTTCATAGTGTTTTGTTTTTGTTTGGGGGTTCACTATTTGCCCATAGCTGGGACCCTACCAGGTGCTACCACCCCAGGTTAGGGTGGACCTTGGGCCAGGCTAGGTCAGAGGATACTTGATCGAGATTATTCACTGTATAATGTTTAAACAAATTTGAGTAATAGGGAAGTGTTGGATTAAGTGCATTAAAAAGAAAGGAGTTTATGTTGAAAAATATCAGTTACAAAGATGGGTTGAAAAATTCATAGGCTGACTATGAAGGGGTGATGCTAGAGCTGTGAAATATTGCATGCATTATTTTAAATTCTATTTAATAACTGCATTGTTTCTTTCATTTTTAAACTGACATCTGACTGTGCAAGGAAGACTTCAAATGTAGCTAGTAGCGACTTCTCTTGAAAATGGACAAAATTTGGCATCATGGTATTATAAAGTATCTGCAGAAAAGGGGTTTAGCCCCCCCCCAAAGGACATTAATGCTGACATTGTTGCTATATTAGGGGGTGACTCTCCAGTTTCATCAACAATGCAAAAATGGGCAGCTGAATTTAGAAAAGGAAAGGAGAGACTTGAAGTGTTGGATTAAGTGCATTAAAAAGAAAGATTTTTTTTTTTATCAATTTACCCCAAGCAAGTTGATAATGCCACAAGGGGCAATCACTTGAGGGTCTGGTTCAATTTTAAACCGGACCCTCAAGGACACATGGCCCAGTGGATAAAGATGTTGGTTAAATCCAGTGACAAACCCAAAGAGGTGTGAGTTAAATACCATGCCACAGCAGTAGTGAGCCAAAAAACATGGAGAGTTGAGTTAAAGGGAAATAACTGAGATGTCCAGAAGAGGCATGGCACATGGAACTAGAATAATCTACCCCCATGGGTGAGATAAAGTGTTCGGTTTGAAATTCCAATCACCTGAAGAACAGTTGAAACGTTGCGAATATGGCAATGAAGATGAGGATAACAGTCCCAATAATGTAAATAACAAAATAAGTGTATCGTAAACAGTCAAACATGAAGAGAAATTAACACCACCTAAAACCTTGAAAATGGCTGAAGCTGTGACCAGAAGTGCATGTGACAATATGGACAATTTTTGCACTGCCTTATTTCCATCAAATGGAAAAATGTAAGAATGTTGGAAAAACTAAATAAAAAAACTAATCAACATTTTCCTTGTTTTAAATGAAACATGTTTGAAAAAAAGGTTGCTGCCCAAATATACATTAATTTTTATATATATATATATATATATATATATATATATATATATATATATATATAGATATATTTAATGAAACTTGTATAAAATAGTGATTGCTGTTCAAATACATAATATATATATAAATAAATCTCAAAAAGCCAGGAACAACCTACCTAGTCATCTAAATGGATCTTCAGGGTAAGTATACCCTGAAGATCCGTTCAGGTGAAACTTAGGTAGGCAGTTCCTGGCTCTTTAGGATTTATTTTATTTATCTTTGCTCTACTTAGCATATTGAGCACTCTACATTTTATCTTAGTTACTCACTTGGGTTTTTTTCTTTGGACTGGAAATTTAAGGCACTGCATGATTTTTTTCACCCTGTTTGGATGTTTCTAGTTCTTTCTCTTCGTTTTTTTTTTTCCTCAATTTTTTCCTCAGATAACCAATTTGTTTTATATATATATCCTCTAAATTAAAACCTTTGACTGAAGCTGTCAAATTCATTCTGTGTGCCATCCTCTCTGAGGGTACTTTTTCTACCAACTCAAACTTAGGTTATTATTCATATTTATATATATATATATATATATATATATATAAAAAATAGATAGGTTGATTAATATATCATGGGCAAATGAAAGGGTATCAATGTGATCAGCATGAAAAACATTTATTCAGTATTAATTATTAACTACATGACAGAAATGAAACATAAAAAAGTCCTGGAATGAGAAATAATCATACATTCATTCTGTGCAGATGGTATTATTAGCAAAAAAATCCGATCTCTGATTCCTCGTTGTACAAAACTTCTTATGAAAATCTTCTTTGGATTGGTGTAAACGTGTTAAGCTGAGTTATCAGGTACTTTTTGATTTTTTTTACATGTATAAGAACCAAGTAATGGTTAATTTAATCTTCAGGTGATTTTTATCAAATGAATTAATGCTTTTTTATTATTTTAAAAAAAACTAAAGAACGTATATTATTATTTTCAAAATAAATGAACAAATGCATGATTTGGGTGTAATAGAAAGGGAAACTCACGGTTAAGGAGCCAAAGAAAAAAGAAGGAGGAAGAGAAGAAAAGCAAGTATTGTAAAAATGCACTGATGGGTTGAAATTAATATATCATGGGCAAATGAAAAAGGTTTTTGGGATCCGGAATGGACATGGATATACCTTACTACACTATATAAAAAATTCTATTTTATGGACATGGATATACACACTATGAAAAAATTTTTTTTCATATATATATATATATATATATATATATATATATATATATATATATATATATATATATATATATATATATATATATATAAACAAGAAATTAATAATAATATGAACTATAGAAGTAGGAATCCATTTTTCTCACAAGATAATGATAGTACCTGCTTTGGTTAAACATTCAGTCCGATTGTGATCAGTATCTGTAGAGGCTTAACCGACCAATCTTTGCATAGCATGTTCTTCTGCAGGTGTGACAGATTAAGCTGGAATATGGAATGAAGGTCTGACATTGCTCTCTCTCTCTTTCAGTTGATTTTGGTTTTTCCCTGCTTTTGTGATTCCTCCTTGAACAGCATGGTGCTCATCTGCTAGCTGTTCCCCACTACCATAGTCAATACCTGGGACTTTCAGTTCCCTCTTGCAAATGTCCTTGAAACATAGTGTAGGGCAGCCTACAAGACAGTGTCCTGTGGCCAGCTCATCGAACATGATGTCTTTTGGTATATGGCTGTTATTCATTTGACGTATGTGACCCTGCCATCAAAAACAATTTTGACAAAGAAGACACATGCTCCATGAGTTTGCTTGCTCCAGCACAACAATGTTGGTAACTTTTTCTTTCTGTGTGATTTTCCATATGGATGATTGATTTGATTTTTATAGCTTATAAAGGGGGGGTAGCACTTGTTAGGGCAAAAATATGGGCAAATAGTGAACAACCAAACAAGGAAAAACAAAATATTACCAGCAATACATTATTGTAAACAAAATTACTAATGCTTGCAAGAAAATTAAATTTTGGTATTAAATGACCCATAAGGTGTTGATATCCTGTTAAGCAAAACCAAAACAGCTTATGAGTTATTTAAAGACCAAACAATTTCAAATTGGAGGAGGTCACTTAGAGAATTGGGGCTTCCTAACAAGTTATCCACCCAAGCACTGACCGATTTCCATGTAAACAGACAAGGATAGACAGACAATCTTATATGAAATGTATGTTTTCCACTCATGTGTCCGAGAGCATAAAAGACCAAATTGTTTGGGTGGAAATTAACAAAGACAGTCAGCTCACCTAATGGATATTGAATGGCAAAATTTCCATTCTGAATTCAGCCATCAATTCCATGGTTTTTAAGTTGAATGAACAAGTAGACAGAGTTTATTAGCAGAAGAAATGTACACCTTTGAAGTTTTCAAATATTTTTCTCATCATTTATTTTTTATTTATTCTATGTTTTTAATATTTGTGATATTTCTTATTTTTTGTGAAAGAATTATTGAAGCTGTTGTTTGAAAACTTCAACCAGTGACTAAGAAACCCATTTCAGATTTTATTGTATGAAGATATTTGTTCATCAGAGGGTCGACAGAAAAAAAATAAAAAAAATTATTCATTCCAGGTAATGTGCCAGTTGTCCTGAGTTTCCTAAGAGATCAAAGAAATTGTAAATCCCAAGAGATTAACGTTTATAATGGATAACTGATGAGACAGAGAGAGAGAGAGAGAAAATAGTGAAAAGAAAGAGAAGTTAAAATGTGAAGAGAGAAAAGGAGATCCAAAGAAAAGGTTATGATGGATAACTGATGCAGTGGGATTGAGAGAGAGGGGGGGGATATTGAAAAGAAAGAGAAATTAAAAAATAAGAAAATGAAGAGAGAAAAAAGTTAAGCAAATCCAAAGAAAAAGAGGTCATGGTGGATAATTGATACAATAAGTGAAAAGAAAGAAGTTAAAAAAATAAAGATGAAGAGAGTAAAGACAATAAGGAAATACAATTAGGAAGACAAAAGAAATACTCTCACCACCTATATATATATATATATATATATATATATATATATATATATATATATAGCCACTGGCAATAGTTTGTTTCATGTTTAAACATAATGATCAGGGTTTATATTTACATATGCTTTATCCCTGATACTGAGCACTTTAACCCATAAATATAGCATACCATAAAACTGTGTATATATATATATATATATATATATATATATATGTTTAGTATAGATGAAGTTTTATATTTGTACTTCCAATGTCAATGGTCATTATCGATTATGCGATTATTCTGATTTTGTCAGAATTTTTTTCAGTTATGCAAGAACTGAGAAGAAAGAACTAAGCATCAATTGCAAGAAGAAAGAAAGAATGGTTGGCTGCAAGATGTGAACTATGAACTGGAGATCCTAAAATCAAGCAAGTGCAAAGATTTTGGTACCTGGGAAGATTTTAACACAGGATGGAATATGTAACACACAAATTCAAGGGCACATTGGAACTGTAAAAATGCCTTCCAAAAACTACCAAGCAAATTATTAAGAAACAGGAAAATTTCATTAGAAACAAAGAAAAGACTACTGAACTGCTGCGTAATACCTATTTTTTTTACATTAGAATAGAGAAAGATGCCTTCTAGAAACTAAGCAAATTATTAAGAAACAGGAAAATTTTGTTAGAAACACAGAAAAGAGTACTGAATATTTATGTAATATCAGTCCTCCATGACAGGGTATAATGGACAATCTCCTCAAAGATGAAGAAATGACTTCAAGCAACAGAAATGTGATTCTACAAAAGGATGTTGAGAATACCATGGAATAAACATGTGAGTAATGAGCAAGTTTGAAGGAAATTGGAAACAAAAAGGACACATACTTAGAATCAGAAGGAGAGAGTTGATATTTTTAGTGCACATAAGGAAAAATGTAGGCTTAGAGAAATTAATATTCAAAGGACATATTGAAAAAGAGTCAGAGGGAAACAGCGAGTAACCTATCTCACAAGCTTCTGTAAATGGATAGCAAAGCAGGATTGAGAGGCTATACAAAGCTTACTAAAAGCTACAAAAGACTGGAAGTTGTGGAGAGCCATAATCATCTACTTAACCTGTGTAAATGAATAACAAACCAGGGAATGGGAGGCTATAGTGAAAATACATACCTTACTAAGAGCTACAAATGATTGGAAGTTGTGGAGAGCCATAATCATCTAATTAACGAACCTGTGTAAATAAATAACAAAACAGGAATTGGGAAGCTATAGTGAAAATACAAACCTTACTAAGAGCTACAAAGGATAGTAAGTTGTGGAGAGCCATGATTGCCTACATCCAGAAGAGACATGGCTCATAGGAGAGAAGATTGCAGTCTGTGTAAATATGTTGAACTAAGAATATTAGAATCTCTGTGTATATTTTAATGTTAATCTCTAGTTTGTAAATATGTTAAGCTGAAAGCTTTTGCTATTCCAATCTTGGTAAATAGTTTGAACTTTAACAACTACATTTTCCATAAATATATTGATCGAAGAATATTACAGTCTGTAATCATGTTGAACTGAGATTATTACTGCCTCTGTAAATATGTTGAGCATGGTTGAATAAAGTCTGTGTCAATATGTTTCAATAAGATAATTGGGATTTCTCTCAGCTGACTGATCAATGAATATTAGAGACTCTTTAAATACATGTGTTAATTTAAAATTATTACAGTTTCTGTTAATGTATTCAGCTAAGACTGGCTAATGGCCACATCATGTTGAAACACAGGTTCCAATATGATCACCAAAGTTAAGCAAATGCAAGCATGGTCAGTATCTAGATGGGTGTCCACTTAGAAATACCAGGTGCAATAAACATTGATGTGTGGGTGGCATAATGAATAATTGCTTGTAATTGTTAATCATTGAGTAGAGTTGCAATTCCAGTTGGGTTTGTTATATTCACTTATGCATAAATAACCTTTGTATGAATCCACCTCTTCTCCCCGCCAACTATGGGTTAATTAATAAGACTTGTATCACTAAACTATTATCTCCCCCCACAAAAAAATTCTTACTATCTAAAAATATTTTCTGGCTTTAAATAACCTGCAAAGGGTTGATAAGCCGTAAAAAAAAAACAATCAATCAGCTAAGGCTATTAAAGCTTTATTAAAATACAGACCTAAAACTGAAAATTTGCTGATCAATATGTATTACAGATTCAGTCATAATAGGCTCTGTAATACGTTGATCACAGACTATTTGTCTTCTTTGTGCTATGTCCGTAGGCAATCATGGCTCTCTATAATTTCCTATCCATCATAAGTAATGTTTGTTTTTTTTTTTATCATCACTACTCGTTCCTTTTCTGCCATCCATTTATACAAACTTATTCAGTAGATTACTTACTAGTTCTCTCTGTCCCTCTTGCTTCCAGTATGCTTTGTGAGTGTCAAATTCTCTAAGCCCGCTTTCCTCATTATGTGTCCTAGAAATTTCAACTATCTCTTTTGGATTCTAAGTATAAGTATCCTTTTTGTTTCCATTTTCCTTAAAACTTCCTCATTACTCATTCCATGGCATTCTCAGCATCTTTCTGTAGAACAACATTTCTATTGCCTCAATTCTATTCTTCATCTGTGTGAAAATTATCTAGCATCCCTTGCCATAGAGGAGGACTGATATTAAATAATAGTTAAGCACTCTTTTATTTTTTTTTTTAATGAAATTTTTGTAAATTATTTACATTATTCAGACTATTGTCCTCATCTTTGTCGCCATATTTATTACAACTTTTCGGCAATTGTACGCTCCGGCCTTCTTCAGGTGGTTTATTTCGCTCACTGAGGTAGACTGTTCTAGTTCCATGTGCCATGTATAATGGATGTCAGTTGTCAGTTATCTCCTGTTAATTTCCCTCTGAAAGTTCTCCACTGCCTTAACCGGGTATTGAACTCACACTCTTTGGGTCCTGTCACTGGATCTAACCAATGCCTTTATCCACTGTGTCATGTGTCCTCAAAGACACATCGCACAGTGGATAAGGGTGTTGGTTAACAGAGAACTTTCAGAGGTGAATTAACAGGAGATAACTGAAATCCATTAAAACATGGCACATGGAACTAAAACAGTGAGTGAAATAAAGGGTTCAGTTCTACATTTCAACCACCTGAAGAAGGCCAGAGCATACAAAGGCTGAAATGTTGTAATAAATATGGTGACAAAGATGAGGACAATAGTCCAAATAATGTAAATAATTTACATAATATCTCATCTCAGAAATATAGACAGATACTGAAATTTTCCTGTTTCTTAATACTTTGCTTAATGTTTGGAAGACATCTTTTGCAATTCCAATCTGTCCTTGGATTTCAATGTCACATTTTTCGTTCTCCATTCAAACACTTCTTAGACTGTAAATATATTCAACTAAAATATTTACAATATCTTAAAATATGTTGAATTGAGACTATTACAGTCTTTGTGAATATGTTGATCTCAGATGAAAACTTTCTCTGTACATACATTGATAAAAAGACTATAAAAGCTTTTATATATATATATATATATATATATATTTTTTTTTTTAAGCATTTCACCCCAAACAAGGTGGGGGTGTCACTCAGACGCAAGGAGTTACAGAGAGTGAAAGTAAGAGAAAAGATTGGGTATAGGGGGATTGAGAAAAGGATAAAAGATGGAGTTCAAGTCAACAGAAAATGGTGGTTGACACTGCATTTAAATTTTTGAAGATAGTAGTTATCAGGGAAGCAAGTAAGAGGAAGGGAGTTCAACTGTCAGGAAGTGAAAAAAAAGAAACTATTGATGAAGAATTGGTGGTTAAATTTAACAGTTTCAACAGTAAAAGAAAAAATAATGAAAAGTTCTCAGTCCAACCGACTTTCCAAAAATATACCCAGCTGACCAAATTTCACATATTTTGATATTAACGTCATCTTTACAGTTCCAAGAAATTTTCAGCACCTTCTGGGTTACCCCCACTTTGTTTCATCAAGATGTCATAAGGTGGCCCTTTTAAACAGCTATATAAACAGAACACTCTTTGTTTTCTTTCTATCTAGCATCCAGTACAAGCAACACCAACCCAGACCCTGTCTCCAACATGGAAATATTTTCCCCCTGGGTGATTGGACTTTTTTCCAATTCCATTCATAATTGCTAACTTTAAATATTTTCTTTCTTTTACAAGCATATTAGTGTATTTTCTCTTCTTTGTTAATCATTTCTATAAAAACACATGAAATTATCGCCTGTTTGAAATTTATTCCATTTCCTTTCACCTCTACAAGTAATGATGACCTGTTATTTACATATGTGGTTTTTGTTTGCCACTAATTTTAGTTCAACTCGAAGCAGTACTGCAACAATTTCATGTAATTCTTCAAACAAGACGACAATAACAATTTGTATTAAGTTTGTCCAGGATCAAGATGACATTTTTAATTTTACTTTCTTCTCAGAAATTCTTAAATCTACATTGTTGAGATTCTTTAAGTTAAGACTACTTATTTTTGATTCTTGAAGAATTCGAAAATTTATTTTTAAGAGAGCTGTTATGTCTAGACTTATTTTATCTTTCCCATGAAAAATTCTTAAAAGAAAAAAGAAAGAGAAAAAAAAACTACAAGACCTGATACTAAACTTTTCAGGGGAGCTTATCATTTTAAAAAAAAAAGAGTTACCAACAGCTGATATTTCAACTGTAAGCAAAGAACGTTCATGAAGTTCTAAGATTTCTAAGCTGATATGCCAACAGGGGCAGATTTTCATTTTTTTTTTTTTCATGGAATTTGCTAATCTTCTCAAAATCAGAGAAGAAATATTTTCACATAATTTCATTTAGCACCAAAATAGGCAGAATATGGCTAAATTAGTTAAAGATTTCTTTTGAAGAGTGTTAAAGCCATCAACAAAATTCTAATCCTTTTAAATTAAATTATATAAGTATAATTTGTAACATACATTCACACACACACACACACACACACACACACACACACACACATATATATTGTATATGTGTGTTCCTTTGTATGCCCTGATATATTCACAGACTATCCATATGTATAGAAATAAACGTATCTTTGAAGTTTCTCTTGCTCTATCTCTTATATATGTAAAATGTATATATATATAAATATATATATATATATGTAAATGTATATGTATATAAATATATATATATATATATATATATATAAAAAATGTATATATATATAAATATATATATATATATATATATATATATATATATAATATATATATATATATAAATATATATATATATATATATATATATATATATATATATATATGTAATTTTTATATATGTTATTTATATATTATATATACACAGTACTTATTGGAAAGCGCTCAATATCAGTGATAGAGCTAACATATTTAACATCAATCCAACAATATATATATATATATATAAGATATTGCACATTGGGTGTTCATGTTAATAAAATAGTGCTTGATGTAATATAACAGAGCTATTAAGTATACATATTATCCCTCATTGGTAGCATGACTCTTGAGGTTAGAGACGGACCATTACATCTACCCAGTACCTAAAGATTGTATTGTGCACAAAACTCTGAGTCATGCTACCAGTAAGAGATAATATATATATATATATATATATATATATATATAATATGACTGACAATAAACTGCAATTAAGTTTTTTTATTTAATTTTTCTTATGTTTTATAAGAGTTTTCTTTTCTGGACATACAGTGTGCAAAAATTGTACAAATGATCCATATATCTGAGAACTTTCGGCTATTCTTTTTGCCATTATCAACGATGAATTCTTTTTTCTTTTTAACTGAATGCATGGATTTTTTATGAATGTGTTTATAGTTATAGGAATGTTTTTTTTTATTTTCCAAACACAGTCAGCACATTGTGGCCATGTTCATTGTTGATGTTATCAAGTATTGGCTTTTCCTTTTTTTTATTATTAGTGCTTCCATTATTTTTAGACTTTTTGTACATGTGGATGAGGCTATTAGATTTATATTTTCTACAAGTATGTTGTGGATGAAGTTTCCATG
This sequence comes from Acanthosepion pharaonis, assembly GCA_903632075.3. Taxonomy (NCBI): domain Eukaryota; kingdom Metazoa; phylum Mollusca; class Cephalopoda; order Sepiida; family Sepiidae; genus Acanthosepion; species Acanthosepion pharaonis. The sequence continues at coordinate 698,384 of CAHIKZ030000408.1, read as the reverse complement.
TGTCTTTAAATGAGTCCTAATTGAGCTATGGTCAGAGATGAGTACCATGAATCTTCTTGATAGTCATGTCATAGTGTGTCCAATATAATTATTCACGAGTTTGGTTTGATCAGGAACGCAATTCCTTAAGGGGTATGTGATTTTATGAACAATATTGGTTCTCTGTAATTTGGATCTTGCAAGTGTGTCGTTATTGTTGATGATAAGTTAAACTGTTTAAAACTTTTTATAGTAGATAAATAAATTTGATTTGCTTGTTCTTGTCGACTGGGGTTGTGTATTTCTTTACAATGTCTCTAAAAGGAAATTTATCTTGCTCATAGTTAACATGTATTTGATATATAGAAAATGTTATTGTTTTTAACTGTATGTTCGGTATTGCTATTAGTTACTTTAGAAAAAATAGTCTAATCTGTAATCGATGTGTTAGTTTGAAAAACTGTTGTTAACTAGCATCTGTTTCACATTATTGAGTTCTTTAAGAAAAAGGGGACAAGAGGATGAATTCTCATGTACACTCTTGAGGAAATTTTTTATATACATAATCAATTATAATAAAAACAAAGAAAATCCTAAAGAGCCAGGAACTACCTACCTAGGTGTCACCTAAATGGATCTTCAGGGTAAATTGGCCAGTTTACCCTGAAGATCCATTTAGGTGAAACCTAGATAGGTGGTTCCTGGCTCTTTAGGATTTTTTATTTTCTGCTCTACTTAGTGTATTGAGCACTTTACATTTTATCTCATTTGGGTTTTTTTTCTATAGACTGGAAATTTAGGCACTGAATGATTTTTTTTTTTTTTTTTTTTTTTGGCAAACTCAGATGTTTCTAGTTCTTTCTTTTTTTCAATTTTTCTCCCAAATACCAATTTGTTTCGATATATTTATATTTGCGAATTGTGTCATCCAGGTTTTCTCACTGACTGAGTATAGTTACTGATATAATAATTAATTATATATATATATATATATATATATATATATATATATATATATATATATATATATATATAAAGTCAAATGTAATAAGTCAAAACACAAAAATAAAAATACCAGTATTTCTTTCTTCTCCTTTACATTTGATTCTCTGATAAAAATTTACTTTAAACCAAACATGTTAGATTGATAAACATTTCCTATTTGTTCTTTATCTCTTACCATATATATATATATATATATATATATATATAGCAAGAGCAATTGGAAGAATAATTTATACTCCCATTTGCATTTCTCCTGTTATGGCCATTGTTATATCTATAACATAACAACACCAATATTTCATTGATGTAATGGAACGGAATGGCTGAAAGGAAAAAACTTCCTTTCTTCTCAGAGAGACTTTTATATTACTATGATATACTCAAAACTATATATACACTTGTTCCACATTGAAAACTATCACATCTACATAGCAAAACAAAATATAAGAAAGAACAAAAAGGGAAGGTCTCACATATAATTTGGAGATACTCCTGACCTAGAGAAACCATTTTTAGGACTCTAGATTTAAACAGACTGGATTCACCTATGTCACATAGGGAAACAACACCATGTGCTTATAAGCTACACAGGGAGGCAGATTTATCCTCAGCCTGGGACCTTTAGCCTAGGCTAGAAGAAAGCAAACTTCTTGTTTGGTTGCTGTTCATGAACTGAAAAGTGACTGCCACTTTTGCCACTGGATGGAGTGACATCATGAAGAGATGCCATCATGTAACCTACATGATTATCAACACTAAAGGAAGATAAGGGCCTTCTGTATCCTTACACACATATATATATGACTGATAAGAAAAAACTGAACAAAAATGGAATATGTGAAAAACAGTTGGATGTTTAAAATTTTATCCTGTTGTTGACATTTCATTCAGTAAGAATTGTCTGGTTGATGTAGCATTCTCTTTGCAATCTTCATCCATGTTCCGCTGCTCCATTTGCTTGTAGAAAATGTGGACTTGGGTATAAATACTATGTGTAAAGCTGTATTGGTATGTAAACTCACAGAAACCTTTGATAGCAAACTGACCTCAATTGTCACTGACCAACTTCATTCTGGAATCCTCCATCTGGCAAAAATGTTTTTCATTATGCCAATTACATTGTTACTGGTTAATAGACTAAGATGCACTATTTCTATATAGAATGAGAAGTAATCAATTGCTATTAGGTAGTTAAATCAGTTTAGTGTAAAGATATCAGTTCCTATATTTTTCCTACAATTATTAAGAGAAATAGTAACTTACTTAAACAAAAATTTCTCAAGAGTGCTGCTATTGAATCTTATCAAAATGTAAATCTGCACCCCTGTTGTTTTCAAATATATCCATTCCTGAAAGAATTATTGAATTACCAATCCAACAAACATGACTATAAAAATGTTAAAAAATTAAAAGAAAATGGTTAAATTTATAAACACATTATTTAAAATACATAATGCATAAATTAATCCCTAACTAAAACAATTTAAATATTAATTTGCATCAAATATTTCAAGAACATCTTTTACTTGTTTTTTTTATTAGATATTAAATTATATCACTTTGCGTCCTCCATAACTTACCTAAACTTTCCAGATAAGTTTTTCCTTTTGTCTTTATTTATATTGTCTTTTTACAGATATATTTTATCTGAAATTTTACCCACACATACATATATATATATATTAAAATCTGATATTGAATAAAAGTATTTATATCAATGTCAGTCATTATTTTTGTACATTTTTGTCTCAAATCTTGAAAATTTTCTGTCAATACCATGAATCATTACCAGACAAAAATAAATTCCAACTAATTGGTTTCTATTTTTCTCTTGTAAAAGACGTGAATAAAAGACATTTCTCCAATATGCACATTATCATGTACAGATGCTAACACAGCTAAAATTTGTTTTCTTCCCATATTCTCCCTGAAGTAAGAGAGAATTATATATCACTATATACTTACATTCAAGAAATGTGGCAAGCACAGGTTATTTTAATAAATACTATCATAGTACCCATCAAAAATGAAGAGATCATGAGAACTTCTGCTTAGGATCATAGTATAAAATACTCTCTGTGAAAACTACTGCACAAACAATAAACACACACACACACACACACACACACACATATATATATATCATGCACGGTGAGATTATCAGTTGTTTGATGGATTCATTTTCTATGGCTTATCAACCTGTTGCATGTTATTTAAAACCAGAAAATATTTTTAGATTGTAAGAATTTTTGTGAAGATATTAATGATTAAGTGATACAAGTCTTACTAATTAACCCATAGATGAGGGGAGAAGAGGTGGATTCATACCTTCCCAGGGGATTTGTACATAAGCAAATATAAAGAACCCAAATGGTGTTGAAACTCTGTGCTCCAATTAACAATTCTGATTCATTATCCATTATACCACCAAGCGGTCACTTATCTAAATACTGACCAGGGTCAACATTGCTTAACTTTGGTAATGATCATACTGGAATAGGTGTTTAGTGTGATGTGGCCATAAACCACTCACAGTGAGGTTATGAAAACAGGTTATATATGTTATAGACCTGTAATGTTGCATGACAGAATAAACAAAACAACAAAGTACCAAAGATGAAGCAGAAATAAAAAAAAGACAAGAATTGTTAAGATAAAATTCTTTGTATTGCCGATATAGAGGATCAAGGTGGAGTGTCTCTTTGTGGGCAAGGGAAGTAACATGAAGGATGGGGTGAGTTAGTATGACCTGGAGCTGATGCTAATGTTGAGTCTGGTGGAAACTGTAATAGCTTGCCTGCTGACTGACTTCAATGTCATGAATGGTGTCTTTGAAAGCAGACAAGGTGGATCATTAGTTGGCATTTTTTTGCCATGCTTTTGCTATAGTTACAACATTCATGATTGGCTTCTTTTAAATTGTATTTTATATTTTGAGGGGATTTGTTTTGTGAGCTAGATGTGATGCTTGGAGCCGCTGCACAAAGAATGACTTTTTCATTTACTGACAGATTTTGATATAGAGTGAATCAGAAAGAGATCTAATTTGAAGCAGAGTAGAACATAAATATTAATATTAAAATTTTACAATACTCAGTTTTGAATTTGTCCAACTAAATTTCTTATTTGGGCTGGCTAAACCCTCTTACAAGCTCCAACACAAGTAAATTTGCATTTCTTTAACACACACAGAGCCCACCTGTGGCTTATACTACAACTTTGCTGAGTAGATCATAGTGTTTCTGCGGGAGAGTACATAATCTGGCATGATCAACAATGTGAACAAAGTGGGTATGCTCAGTCACGATGATTTGTGCGAGCATAACCATTGACAGCTTCCTTACAGTTTTTTTCTGCTTGATTTTACTCATAAAGCTTGGGTCAACATGTGGCATGGTTTTCAGGCACTTTCCAACAGTGCTGCTCGCTGGGATCATCTCCCCAGGCCAATATTACCCTTGACAAATTGATGATGGTCAGATTCAAATCTGGGTCTTATGGTCAGAACATTAATACCCTAATCACTTGGCCATACACCCTTTCTCCGGCTGTTACTGTAATAAAAAGCAACTCGTCAAAATTTGATAACCGTAAGCATAGTGCTGGAAACAGTGTTAATACTTCAGAGTTTAAAAAATAGGTCCACTTTAAATGAATCAAAAAGTAGTCATCAGTCCGCATAAAGGCAGATGGTTCTAGAAACATTCGCCATAAACATTTTTGTTGTAGGAAAACTCACCTCAGGAATTTTCACTGTAGAAAACTTTGCCATATAGGATTTTTGCCATAAAAAAATTTTAACACATTTTTTTTTTTAATATGCGAAGTACCTTGTTATCAAGTATATCTCTGGCTCACACTATTGTTACTTTGATTTAAATATTTTAATAAGCAAAGTTATAGGATCAAAATCCTAAATCATTCATCCTTGTTAATGATGAGCACAAAAATTTTGACTTGACACCAGAACCTATGTCTTGCAATTTTAAATTATTTCTCTGTTACTTTGATATATTTTTAGTCTTTTATTTTTTAAATGTTTACTTTTTAATTTCTTTTCTGATGCTTGACTCTGTAAAAAAGACATCCATATATACTTGATAACAAGGTACTTTGCATATTAAATTGAACATTACTCCAAAAGTGACATTCAAGATAAGGGTATCGAAAAAAAAAATGCGTCAAAATTTTCTTATGGCAAAAATCCTATGCGGTGAAGTTTCCTACAGCGAAAATGTTTACGGTGAATATTCCAGATATGAAGGCAGACATATGTCTGTTTTACACTGTTGTCATAAAAATAGACTTTGATCAGGTTTATATCTGAGTCTACAAGTATCTATATGGAAGGTGACCTCTTTGGGTGAAGAATTTATCCTTCCCCAAGAGATGTGGTTGGTATATTCTCAGCCTAGCCCAGCAACTAACTGAAAAGACAGTAAATAAGATTGATTTCATTGATTTTTCTGCTTCATTAAAATTGAATTTGCTCATTGACTGAAGAGAATAATTGAAATTCTTTCTTTGTTTTCTTCTTTTTTTAAATGATGCAACATTGGTTTATCCAGACTGGTGTCCCCATCTTGGTTGTTTTAGTTACAACATTTTGGCTCTTTCTGAGATGCGGAATTATTCTCATTATGCATTGATTTAGAGAAAGGCTCTCATGCACTATGCTCATCAAACTTACAATGTTCCGAAAAGTTGTCATGCAACAGTTAGATACAGTGGGCTGCTTATAAAAGCACTTGGATGGTTCTAAGTGTTAAATAAGTATACTGGATATCAGTCAGTTATGTGCCATGCGTGATACACACTTAGGCGATCATGTATCTTTCAATACATGACTGAAGAGGCAGATTTTTTTCCCTACAGTAGGTTGCCATTTCTTTCTGTGCTAGACTAGTTGCCATCCAAGGCTGTAGAACCTGATCTGTCCTGCTATTTACCCATAGTTGGTGGGGGGGAGAAGAGGAGGATTCATATCTTTCCCAAGGGTATTAGCATGTAAGTGAATGTAATGGATTTGACTGGAATTACTTCACCGAGCCTCCTTAAAGATATAACTTTTATATATTGTAGTGGAATGGATAATACCATCTGAAAACATTCCCTGATGTCTGCAGTTGGCTTTCTCCTTACCCTATTGTTCGCAGCTACTGACTTAATATGCATTCTAAATCAGGTACATTAATCTATAGGTAGCATATACATGCTATTCCATCAAGCATTTCCTGTTATAAATGATGGAATGAGTCTGACTCGGTTTTTCTTTGTCTCATGGAGCTAATAGCATTTGCAGGTGCATACCCTCTGCCTTTTTGAAGGTAAGTGGTTGTCTTTTGTACAACCATCCCAGGGCATTCATTGATGTCTATAGACTAAGGGACCTATAAAATAACTAAGCTTTTGAGAAATATTTTTGCAACATGGATACAAATAACCAATTATGTGTTTCGTTCACATCAGGATTAATAGACTGGGTTATATTAGAAAGCTGAGTGGCATTAAATTGAAAAATTTTTTAATTGTCTTAGTGGCTTTATTACCTTGCTTGGGGTGAAATGATTAAAAAAAAATACCCAGTAGAAGAGACAAGCAGCATTTTCTTCTTTTATGTGTCATATCCTTTCAGGATGTGAGCAATCATGGCTCTCCACAACTTCATGTCCTTTGTTGCTCTAAGTAACATTTGACTCTTTACAGTCATTCTTTGTCCATGCAGATGTGTGGGTGGTGTAATGGATAATGGCTCAGAATGAGAAATCAGAGAGCCAGGTTCAAATTGCAGTTGAGTTTGTTGTTTGCTTATGCACAGATACACATGGTAAAGGTATGAATCTATCTCTTCTTCCCCTGACTATGGGTTAAATAGTAGAAGTTATATCTGAAAAAATGATTATCTCAAAAGAATTGTTAATGCAATATTCACTCACAAAAAAATATTATTTTCATAATCCCCAAAATATGTTTTGGCTTTAAATAACCCACAAAGGGTTGATAAGCCATAAAAAACAAAAAAACAAATCAATCAGTCAACAGTTCACCTTAATTCATTGAGTAGATTACTGATAGTTTTTTGCTACCGTTCCTGCCTCTAATATCTCCTGTAGGTATGACATTTTTCAAGCTCTTTTGATCAGTCAAACAATAACAATAATTTATTCTGGGTAATGCATTAAATACTGACCCAAATAAATGTTTTTAATTCTCATCATTATAATGATAGTATAATTATTATTATTATTATACTTGTTTCTCCTTTAGTTAATAAGCATGCATGTTATGCTCTGCCATTTCTTCAGATTACTAATAACCCATTCCATTTTAATTGCTATGAAAAACAGAAGAAAAATATATTTTGTTTGTTTTAGTGACAAAAAGAAAGCATACATAAGAAAGAAAGAAAAAGAAATAATGGATGAAAAAAGAAAAAAAAGAAATAATGGAAGAAGAAAGAAAGAAATAATTAATGGAAAAAGTGGAAGAAAAAGAAAGAAAAGAAATATGGAAAAGAAAGAAAGAAAAAAGAAAAAATAAATGGATGAAAAAATAAAAAAAATAGAAAATCTTATCACTTTCAAATAATGGAAGAAGAAAGTTAAATATTTTGAAAAAATAATGAAGAAATGAAAAAATAATGGATCTCAGTTTAAGTCAAAAACAATTAAGAATAATGGAAAATTCAAAAATGAAAGGTTAAAATTGTTGAAATGGTAAAAATGAAATAATATTGAATAAAATTTCTAAAAAATGCTCAGAAGAATGAAAGAAAGAAAAAGAAATAATGGAAAAAGAAAGGAAGAAGAAAAGAAAGAAAAAATATAATGGTAGCAGGAAAGAAAAAAGAAAAAAAAATAAGATAGAGGTGGATACAGCTCTCATGCTATGTTTAATGTTTACTTCAGTGAAATAGAAAATCTTATCACTTTCAAATCTTTTTATTTGTACCCTCTTATTTCTTTAAATAATGACTTATAGTCAAACTTGTTATTGCAATATTTTGTAAAAGTTCTTAAGTGCTAATATTTAATAATGTAATAGAGAAATGTCCACAGGTATATACTAGTTGTAGATCTCACAAGCAGTTTATTCAGTCATTAACTTAACAATTAAGATTCATTCAAAAATTCATTGAATAAGGTTAATTTCTAATTGTTCCTAATACTGTTTAATGCTTGCAACCCTCACTCCTGCTTAAAGTAAATAAAAATGTCTCAAATGTTTCCAACTCGTCCATAATATTGAATGTTTACAAATGTTAATTTCTAATTGTTTTATTAAAAGAAATGTTTTTAACTCAACTCTTTTACCATAAACTCATTTACGTCAATCAAATGTTTAACGATAATATTGAATAAGGTTAATTTCTAATTGTTGAAATGCTCAACTCCTGCTCAGTCAATCAAATGTTTAACGATAATATTGAATAAGTTTCATTTCTAATTGTTGAAAAGCTCAACTTCTGCTCAGTCGATCAAGTGGTTAATGATAATATTGAATAAAGTTCATTTCTAATTGTTGAAATGTTCAATTTTTCATCAATCAATCAAAAGGTAGAAATATATAAAAGAAACTTGTACATGTATATTTGTTTGTTTTAATTTCCAATGAAGTATTTTTGGGAACTCCTATTTAGAAATTGATCGTTCAGGTTCATCAGCAATTTTAACCAATTTAGAATATTCCATAATACCTCCCCTTACACTCCCTCCCTCAGGAGGGGTTTGGGGGTGAATAGGAATTCAGAATAGCTTTCAGCTAATGCACTGTCTGGCCATAACACTTCTTGAAAAAAAATTCTCCTCCTTAATTAGAGAAAAATACAAAATGAAGTTTTAAAGAGGATGGCTAATTTATGATTCACTTATGCTTTATTGCGTTTTTATTTTTCATTTACATGTTCATAAATGTCATGTCTTAAAGGCAAGTTTTTCATTTTTTTTATGGAACCAAAGGGTGGGTTGTTTGTGTGGATGTGTGGGTGTGTGTATATATATATATATATATATATATATACAAAGAAAACTTATCTTAGCCAACATGTTTCATCCTCTGATGAACTTTATCAAGGCAAATGCAAGGATTTTATTTTCTAACATGTATTTATATAGTTGATATTTATATACAAAAATGTTATTAGCTTTTCAAATTTTTTAAGTTTAAGAACGCTCGTAAATATTAATCACAAACTAAAATAATTTAATTAGTAATTTGCATTAAAAAATTTTAAAATAAAAATTTTCAAGAACTTCATTTACTCATTTGTGTCACTTCATGCCTTCCATAGTTTACCAGACTTTTCAACCATCCTGATGAATATTTATGAGCATTCTTAAATTTTAAAATTTTGAAAAACCAATAACATTTTTGCTCTTTTATAAAAATACTTGTTTCAAAATAAAATCCTTGTATTTGCCTTGATAATGTCCCTCAGAGGATAAAACGCGTCGGCTAAGATAAGTTTTTCTTTTGTCTTTATTCATAGTCTTTTTACAGATATACTCTATTTGAAATTTTACATATAAGATGCCATATTAAATATGATATAGGTTTACATGACAAAATATGGTAGTTTATTAAAGTTGACATGTTTAAATATTTTTCTTAGATGGTAAACAAGTTTTCAATAATCTCATTTACTCACTTTTATTGATTAGACCTTGAATTGTATCACTTGGTGTCCTCTATACTTTGCCAGACTTTTCAGCTAATCTGATAAATATTTATGGGCATTCTTAAATTTTAAAATTTTGAAAAACCAATAACATTTTTGCTGCAATTAAGTCTTTTATTAAATTTTTCTTGCATTCATACAAGTATTTCATATGATTGTTTTTTACATTGTCACATTGTAGTTGCGCTCATAGTTGGTACTTTTAGAAATGAGTAATATATATATATATATATATATATATATATATATATATATATATTACACAACCAAATCCAAAATTACCTTACATCTATATAGATCAATTTCAACCAACATGAAGTACGTTAGTCTTATTCAACTCAGGTGTATTGGCTGTGTTGACAGGATTAGAGATTTAAAATTTAACTTTAACAGCAATCAAAAAATTTATACAGAACCTACCCAATTTGATGCTTCAGCCAGATTAAATGCCCAAGTTGGTGGTAAGGAGAGGGTGGAAGGTATCTGTTTTAAAGGGAAGAGGCTACACAAAGTCAACCCAGATATTAACCTTATAAAAATATACTTTTATGGTCTAGTCTATTTATAAGTTATAGTGCTTGATATCAAGGATAGAGTGTATGTAAATATATAGACATTGAGGTCAACACCCAGCAGCAACAGTCTGTTTCATTGTAAAACATTATCATTAGGCACATGGCCTAATGATTGCATTTAATCATGTAACAGACTGTCACTGGTAGATGTTGATTTCAATGTCCATTTTTATATCTATATAAATATATATAAAGTATCTGAATGATGTGTTACTGAAACAGTGTTTGATAACAGAGCTAAAATATATACTAATAATAAATATAAATTTTGTTCCTCACCAATGAGTAATAAAATGTGTATTTATTATTAGTGTAATATATATATATATATATATATATATATATATTATAAATTTACTTATTTAAAAATATAGTTCCATCGCTACACAGGAATTGCCATGTTTCAAAAACAGGGGCTAAAAACTTCAAATTCAATTATATATTTAAATTAAAGTCCCTAGTTCTGTTTCATTTTCAAGCGAATTTTGAATATTTATGCTCTGTAGATTTGCATTGAGCACTGTTTTATAAAAATATTGATAAGAACACCAGATTATATATCTTACTGTTCTTTCTATTTATTATAATATATATATATATATATATATATATATATATGTTATGGTCTGGTTCCTTGTACCACAGTGATAGTCCAAGGTAGAACCAATAAAGAAGAACGCGAACACAGGTATGAAATAACTCAGATATATTACAAACAGGAATATATACAGAGAAGTAGAAGTGTTAGTATGAACAATCAGGTTTAGTAGAGAGAACAATGTAGTCTCAACCAGTATCACTATTCCAATGTCTTGCTGTAATTGTCTGAACGTGACTCTGTTTCGGACTGCCTCTGACTCGACTCTTGACTCAACTTGAACTACTCACTCCTTGTCTACTCCTGAGGCGCAGTATTTATTAAGTATGGAATAGTCCATTATTATTATTATGGGTAAGATCCCATAACAATATATATATATATATATATATATATATATATATATATATATTTGGTTGGATAGATGTGAGTTTGTGACCCTAGGTTTCACGCTTTAGTGGAATTTGTCTGACGATCGCTAAAGCATAAAACCCAAGGTCACAAACTCACATCTATCCAACCAAATATGTTAGCTCTGTCTCTGATATAGAGCGCTTTCTAATAAGTACCGTGCATATAATATATAAATAATTATACATATATATATATTTATTTATATTTATATACACTTTTCACATATATATATATATATATATGTGTGTGTGCGTGTGTGTGTATATTTCATTAAAATGGATAAAAATCAAAATCAGCAGTAATAAATCCTTGTTATTAGTGAAAATTTATTTATTTCACTACTGGATCATGTTATTCAAGTCATGTGTGAAAAATAATATCGCCCAAATATCTGCCAAATCTGAAAGAAAAAGAAAAAAATCGTTAGATGCTTAAACTTAATTCACATTTAAAATTTGTCCAAGTATCCATTAAAAATAACTTTTAAAGTGATAAAAATCAATCAGATTAATAAATAAAAAATACATTATTTATTTTGAAATTACTTGTTTATGTTTCGGATATGAAGCTGGGCAGATATGAACTTTTGAACTGGAACAAAAAGGATTATACTTAAAGGCAATGGCCTTCGTGATCAAGTCAGTTAAAAGCATATCAGATCTATTGAGAATTTCTCCTGCTAAGGTAATGCAGGTTCAAATCCTGATGAAGAGCGCATCTTTTTCTTTAATAATATTTCTTGAATATTCAGATCAGTAGATGAAAATAAATATACTGTTTATAATAAAGTGAGTGTTTACTCTAATATGGGTATCCACTAAAAATAACATTTAATGTAATAAAATATGGTGGTGTTGGCTGGTAGTGGTCACTCATATCTGAACATACCTGTTTAGTAGCATGGTTAGCCAATCCCTGTTGCAGACGCTCGCTCAGACACATTTGTATTTGTTCAACACCTACAGAGACCATCTGTGGTTTATACTGCAACTATACAGATCAAATCTTAGTTATGGTTTTGGTGAGAGAGAGAGTGAATTATCTGGCATGATCAGCAGTTTGAACAATATATATATATATATATATATATATATATATATATATATATATATATATTAGTTGGCCACTCACATTTGAGGATACCCGTCTACTAGGACGGCTAGCCAATCCCTATTGCAGATGCTCGCTCAGGTGCATTTGTGTTTGCTGAGCAAACCTTAGTTACAGTTTTTGGGAAAAAGCATGGCCGAGTGGTTAAAATGTTCGCTTTCTGACCATGAGAACTGGGTTCGAATCTCACCATGGTCAGTTTGTCAGGAAGGAGATTTCCTGATGTTATCAGAATGGATCGAAGTCAATCCCAATGTGCAGCACCTTTGGAAAGTGCCTGAAAACCATACCACGGGTTGACTCAAGCCTTGTTAGTAAAATTGGGTAGATGGAACTCTCGAGGGCCATTGATAGCAGTGCTAGCCCTCAGCCACGATGACTCGTGGCTGAGGGCTTGAGCGTGCTGGCCTTGTTTAAATTGTTGATTACACTAGATAACACACTGCTGATATGTATATATACATATATATATATATATATATATATATTAGCTTAAAAGCTGCCCTTTTAAAAGTTCAGTGATAATTGTTCTGCCACCACTTAATTTAAAGACAATTTGATGTATGCAGGTCCTTACTTTCCGTACAAACAATTATTTTTATTTCATGTGTAACTTTCGCTGGATTTTGCAATTAATTTTGATTATTTTCAAATTAATTCCAAGTTTTAAAATTTGTTATAGTACAAAAAAATCTGTCACAAAAAATCAAATAAAAAATCACTAAAAACAATTGCAGTAATGAAAACTTGGAAATCCAAAATTTCAGGATTGCAGGCCGGATCCAGCCTAGAATGTTTTTAATTTGCTCAAGGAGTTGGTCTTATTGCAAAATGCCATGTGAGAGTGATATATGAGGTGAGTTTTTCATCATATCATACCTTATAAAAAAATACTCATAATAAATTGTTTTGGTAGTATCAGGGTTTATTTTGCAAATAAGGAAGTATATAAATTTTTAATTATAAATAAATCCAAAAGATATATCAAGTGTAGAGCAGGAGTCTGAGACTCAAGGACACAAAAAAGCCATTACGTGCTGAGAGAGAAAGAGGTGCAGCAGTGTCAGAAGCAGGCACATAGACAGAATTTGGTGGAAGAAGTTTGCATTAAAATTAGATTGCATCACATCCACAGATGGGGCAGGGCAAAGATTTTTTTGGAGGGGGGGGTCAGTTTCCCTAATATGAGTCAGCAAATTTATTTCTTCTTATCAGTTTGAAAAAAAGAGACTGTGACATTGTCAGGCATTTATACTCTCTCATCAGGCAGTTGATGATGTGAATAAACAGGAGAAGGAGAGTTCAAGTTCTCTTCCCTTCCTTGGAGAGGAACTAGAAGAGACCTTGTTGACCTTAAAATTGATTGATTCAAGATCAATACTATAAAAGTATAGAAGGAACAAGGAATTAAATTTATTGAAATTTGAGGAAAATAATGGTCCCAAAAATTGTTCCCTAGTTGCTTTAAAAGACTGTTAGGCCTCAAACTCACACCAGACCTGAAGTGGTACATACAATCCATAGCTAAAGATGCAAGTAAAATGGGCAGCTCTCTGTACCACTCCAGTAAGTACCTGACTCCTCCTACTATCCTCTACCTTTACAAGAGCTAGATCGAGCCAAAAATGGTGTACTCTTGTGATATTTGGGTGGGTGCTGCCCAGACCTCACTCTCCAGCCTTGATAGAGTTCAAAAGTGTCTCCAAACCATTGTGGATGGTGAATTATTCTCCACCCTTCAACCATTTCCCCACAGACAGAATGTGGCAAGCCTCTCACTATTCTACTACTATTTCCATGGAAGGTACTCAGACAAACTACATTCCCTGGTCTCACCAATGCAGACATTCACAGTAAGAAACACGCCATACCACTTACATAGTATCAAACTACCTACATTCGCTCTGAATTCCATCAGTGAGAAGTAAGTTCCACTCAAACAACTTCTTCCTGTGAACCACTGCCCTGTGGCACCGACTCCCAACAGGATGTTTCCCTGATCACTACAATCTTAATCTGTTCAAGTCCAGAGTTAACCGGTGTCTTCCACCTCTATAGACACAAATGGCCTCCAAATGTAACCCTCTGCTTTGAGTGGCCCACACACCTTATAAAGAGTAAACCTTGCTGTAAAAAAAAAACACATATTTAAAGCAAAAGTTGTTAGTTTTAAAAAATTTTTAAATTTAAGAGACGCTCATAAATATTCATCAGGTTCGTTCATCTAGGTAAGTTATGGAGGATGCTAAGTGGCATAATTTAATGTCTAATAAACGAAAGAGTAAATGATCTTCTTAAATTTTTTTTTTCTTTATAGAATTAATATTTAAATTATTTTAGTATGGGATGAATTTATATATACATATCTATATATATTTAAATAACAAGAGGTTAGGAATTTAACCATTTTCTTTTAATTTTTTAATGTTTTGATAGTTATGAATGTTGACTTGGGATAGGAGTAATTCTTTCAGGAATGGATATATCTGAAGAAATCTAGGACAAAGATTTAATATTTTCATAAGATTCGATAAGATAAGGCACTGTTGAGAATTTCTAAGTAATTTACTTTCTCTTTTAATAGGTTTGGTATTCTTTAGATCAAAGTTGTGAATTTATTTCTATTTATAACTAATGTATTTGATAAATTATTGTGTGCAAGATCATTTTTATGTTCATAGATATGTTTTTTAAATTTCTACAAGTTTTCTCAATGTATTGTGAAGAGCAGTTGTTACAGTTTATTTTATATATACTTCAGAATTATTATTGCTTGTGGGTATTTTTAATTCATGATTGTTTTGGATTTGGTTATAAGTATTTTGATATTGTTAATATTGGTTAAATTGTTTTGGATAGTAAATGTTACAGAGTTAGTAGGTAGTTGTATATGCCTGTTTTATCTAGTTTATAGTCATTGTTTTTGTTATTATTGCTAATAATGTTACCTTTTTTTTAGTTGTATATTCTGTATGTCTTTCTCTTAGTATTGTGGATGAAATAATAGGGATATTGGAGGTTTTTGAAAATGGTTTCTATGTATGGTTCTTCTTCATATATATATATATATATATATATATTATATATATATATATTTTTTAAAGTAAAGACAAGCCGTAAATGTTTTTGGTTAAAATGAGAATTTTTTAATATATATTATACGTTCTTTTCTATATTTTTTGCTACATGTGTTTTGGGTCTTATGACCTTCATCACATGAAGAATGGTTTCCATATATTATTTAAAAGAATTAATTTTTTTTCCTATGTTTTCTTATGTTTAGACATTGTCCTCTCTGTGTGGCAGTAATCCAAATTCTTCTTGGACTAGTGGAAAAATCTTCCTTTGCTTAAGAGGTAAAAAAACAATTAGGATTGGTCAGAGAAAGGGGAGAGCATGAACAATAACAGAATTAATATGTTTACTAGTTTTTTATATATATATATATATATTATATATATATATATATATATATATATATATATATTCATGCATGTTTCATTAAAGAAGACAGACAAGGTACTGCGATTAAGCTTTTCATTTAATTTTTATTGTGTTCAAACAAGTGTTTTTTTTACTGGACACAGAATGTGTAGAAACTGTCCCTGTAACCATTATCACAGATGATTATATTTTTGCTTTTTAACTGGGTGCTGTGTTTGGAAAATAAAACATCCCTATAAATCTAGAAACACACACACAACCCAGTTTAAAAGCAAAAATCAAATCATCCTTGATAATGGCTAAAAGTATAGCCGAAAGTGCTCAGAATTACAGAACATTTGGACAATTTCTACACACGCTGTGTCTAGGAAAGAAAAAACTCCAGTACAAGAAAAATTAAATGAAAAGCTTAATCGCAGTACCTTGTCTGTCATCTTTATTGAAACATGTATAAATGAAGGATTGCTGCCTAAGTATACAATATATATATATATATATATATATATATATATATATATATAATTTTTGTAAAAGTCATCTATTGGATGCTTTGGTACACATAATTAGTGATGTCTCTAGTCGAGGTTCATTAGGGGTTTCAGGTATTTCATCATCATACCCACTCTCCATGGTGACCCAGCCAATACTGATAAGGTATTGACTTGTGTACCTTCCATTAGCTACAATTTTTTTCATCCTTCCAATCACACACTGTGACTTCTCTTGGCAATTTATAGTCCAATACCGGGTAACTTCTGGTTCACCAATAATGTACTCTCTTCCCTTCTTCACACACACACACACACACACACACACACACACACACACACACACACTGCCATGAAAATACCAACATACACATGTACAAAACCATAACCCTGGTAGGGGGCAAAGAGGTGCTAGATCTTAGCCACAGATCACCCATAGGTAACAATGGTTTGGGGGTACCCTAATTCTGTCCCCTACTCAAGACTTCATTGTTGGGTGTTGTTTTAGGTCATACCCAAGACCTACTTCCACCCTTTAAAAAAATCAATCATAAAAAAATTAAAAAAAAAAACAATAAAAAATAAAAAATATCAACCACAACTTCTTTTCATCTCCTTACTTACTGCCAATCACTTGATCTTTCAGCCATAGCCATCTAGAGGCTTCTTCTGCTGCTATTGTTATTGAGTGAATAGCCTTGTTTTTTTTCCAAACCTGTTACACCTAACTGTGGCAACATCTTACATAGTGAATGGCTAGCAAAGCTTCTACAACCAATTTCAATCAGTTTGCACTGAGGTCGCCAACCACGCCTTTTGCATTCCTCTACAATCTGTAAATATTTCCTAAGTTTCCTTTCATGGGCTTAATCCATATTTTCTTCCCAAGGGACTGTTAATTCTAACATGATGACTTGCTTGGTCTTTTCCGAATAAGTAATCATGTCTGGACAAAACTTCTTTTTTCTCGGATTCCCCATTTTTTCCAGGCCCCCTATTGACCTAAGGCCACCATTTTACTGGATCTAATTTCATCCACAGCTGCTCTCACTTCATATTGAAGACAGTATTTCTGATCTTTCCTTTTTTCTCTACTTCATGGAATTGAACAGTAACCTAGGCCTGATCTGCCATCTGTAACTGTTCCTACTTGCACTTTCTGTATCAACCTTTGCTCTGCTCTACTGATCTTGTGTGATGCCTTCCACTTTCTCCCACCTTGAACCTCTATTGCTGCTTCTGCAAATTTAGGATCTTTTGAATCCCCTATATAGGATTGTCTCCCTTGTTTTGCCACTTTAAATATATATATATATATATATATATATATATATATATATATATATATATAAAGAAAATTATTAACTCATAACTAAAGAAGAAATTAAGAAAAACACAAAAACAACTATAGACTGATTCCATAAACTAAAAAAAACATAATTGTAAATTTATACAACTAGATGTAAAAGATTTCTACCTTTCTATAACAGAATCCATGCTGGATGAGGCTGTCTCCTTAGCTCAAGAACAAATAAAAATAAGCATAAACGAAATAAAAATCATTTAACGAAGATGTGTGGATAAAGAAAGAAAGAACCTTTGACATTACAGTGGATAGCTTTGATGATGCAGAAACCTGTGAGCATTTAGTCATACATTTACTGTTCAAATGAAGTAAAATAATTGATAAAAATGATATAGGTCTCTACAGGGATGACAGCATTATAATCCAAAGAAACTGTAACAGACAAAAAACAGATAAAACCAGAAAAGCAATCATGAATATTTTCCAAAATATGGGATTTGACATAGACATAAAAACTAACCTAAGTGGATTTCCTTGATGTCGCACTCAACCTGAAAAAGGTACATATCAACCAAATAGGAAACTCAATGACAAACCACTTTATATACACACATCTTCCAACCACCCGCCATCAATAATCAAGCAGATCCCAAAACCAATTAACCACAGGTAATCTAAGAATTCTTGCAGTGACACTATCTTCAATAAAGCCAAGAAAGATTATGAAACAGCACTAAAAGATAGTAGATTTTTGGCAACACTCACATACACACCCCACACATCACAAAAAAGCAAACAGCAGAAGAAATAAATGATTCAACCCACCATACAATAAAAATGTAAAAACAAATGTAGGAAAAATATTCATTAAACTCATACACAAACACTTCCCCACATCATACACACTCCACAAGATATACAACAAAAACGCATTAAAAATCAGCAACAGTTGTAATGAGAACATGACAAAAATAATAAAAAAGCACAACAGAAGAACAACCAACAAACCACCCACACAAATCAAACCCATGTGTAACTGCAGAGCAAAGAACAAATGTCCATTAACATCCTGCAAAACAATATAATATACCAAGCCACTATAAAATCAGTAAATAATGAAGAAAAAATATGCATAAGAGTAACTGAAGGACCGAGAAAACAAAAAAACTATGCACACAAAACATTCTTTACAAATAATAAATATGCAAGCAGCACAATGCTTTCTCAACATATATGGGAGATTAAAAACAAAATCCAAAATTCACTGAAAGTATCATGGAAAACAGCATCAGCCTACAACAATAAATCCCAAAACTGTAAACTCTGTCTGGAGGAGAAAATAGCTATAATCACATTCACAGACGAACACAAACTACTAAATAAATGATCAGAATTCAGTTCAAAATGCAAACAGAAAAACAAATTTTTATTATGTTACTTAAAAATCAAAAACTAAAAACAAATACAAAAAATAATTAAATAAACTAAACAAAATATAAATCAATAAATAAGTAAACAAATTAAGCAAATAATAACCAAATTACAAATGCACACATAAACAAGTAAATATAAAAATAATAATCAACAACAAATAATAAAGTATTCAATAAAAAATAATGAGTAAAAAGTTAACAAACAACACTAGAATAGCTACAAATAACTGCATTCGCATCCACAATTATTTCTACTCATTAGCCTGTAGAATAATTTGAAACATAACCATTATTGCCCACCCATTGACCATTAGGATAATTTAATAGAGCTTCTCCCCATAATGCACCATTGACCAGTATCAATAAATAGTTAAACTGAAACACAATGCATATTGCGTGAAAATTGTGTTTAAGCATGAAACAGACTGTTGCTGCTGGGTGTTGATTTCAATGTCCACTTATATATTTATATGCATTCTATCCCTGATATTGAGCACTTTAATCCATAAATACACCTTAAAACTATATATATATATATATATATATATGGACTTGCTATGCTAACAGAGCTAAAGTATACAAAGTGAAGCCGCTTTGTACCGATTGACCTTGAACTCTGTCCTGTATACACTCTAAGTTATAACATTTTTGCTCACTTTCATTGTTTGTAGCAGTGCTTGGAAGGAAAGTGTGTTGAGTGTAATTGTCTGATCACACCATAGAGGGTTTGTTTCATCAATGAACATGGCTTCTGCAGCAGGTTTTGGCCAAGAATGATATTCCTCAGATCTTCACCATTGAAAACTTTTCCTCTTCAAAAATCAAATTTCACTTGAAAGGAACAAGAATTCAAGGAAATCCAAAAGAATGTAACAAGGCCACAGCTCACTATACCAAAAAAGGAATTCTGGGAATACTTCCATCAATGGAAACAATGCTATGTAAAGTACATGACTTCAGAAGGTGTCTACTTAGGAGCAGATTAAATGCTGAATTGATATGTGTTATAGTTTTAGTTTTATAGTACCAGTCCTGATACTTTCTGATCAGACCTTGTGTGTATATATATATATATATATATATATATATATATACATGCACACACAAATTTTTGAATTTCATGTAACTACACAACATTTCATTTTTATTTATCATCACTTGATAAAGTCAAATAACAAAACGTGTTAGCAAGGACTAAGTAGTATTTTCCGATTGTCTATCTTATTCAATTTGTCTTCTCTATAGATTTATTCTGAGAAAGTTAACACACACACATGAACACACACACACACACACACACACATATATATATATATATATATATATATATACTGATCCTAAAAATATTTGCTCATCAATAATTTTCAATAATAAAGGATAGACTTAATTCTGAAAAACACTTTTTTTCAAAAAAGAAATTTTTATAACAAATAAAGCATAACTTATTTTATTAATGTGAAGATATGTGCATGTGTATTCATCTGTGCACACACACACACACACATACACATATATATATATATATAATGGACGGATCTAGATATTCATGTCTGTAATTCTTTTGATGTGCTTGTCAAGTGCTACAAAGTACTCCTTCTTATATTTCCTCTTTAAGTTTTTATTAAAGCCTTATAATGAAATACCAAAGCTACATTTTTCATAGACCCCAAAAAATTTAATGAGCAATGGGGGAGGAGGGTGCAAGATGGGAGTTAAAAGAAGTTGAAGGATGGGGTGAGAGAAAAAAAAATTTTTTTCATTTTAATTCTAGTTTTTATTGCAGCCAATTTAGAAAATCTTTGACAATTGCTTGCATGAATCATAAACAGTTGTTTTTTTATACTGATGACATCATGAACAGAAAAGTGTGTACATGTGTGATTATGGGTGAGTGTGTATTTGCGACTATAGTGGTGTGTGTCTGTATTTGTCATTTTCAGTTTATGTGTGTGATAATATGTGGCATCAGAGGTGGACACTTATGCTTGCTCGCATAAATATTTAAGATTATGGTTATATATATATATATATATATATATATATATTTAAAAGAAAAACATATATATATATATGTGTGTGCATGTGTGTGTGTGTTTGTATGTGTATGCATGATTATGTCTATGCCTTTGTGCATGAAAGAATTATAAATTTGTGTGCAAGTATGCATATGTGCATATAGACATGGATTATTATATATTGTTTTCTCTCTCTCTCCCTCTCTCTCTATCTCTTTATATATATATATATATATATATATATATATATAATATCAAATAGTGAGTGTTGGTGGGAATGAAACCATGCTCGATGTTAAATAACAGGGTTAAAATTTATGCTGAGAATAAATATACACCAGTAACACAATTCTACACATTTTCAATCTGCACGTGCCAGCCAGTTACATTGTGCATGAAACTCTGAGTTGTGCTACTGGTGGGTTACAGAATGTATATTTATTAGTAGTATATATATATATATATACTATTCTATTAGCCATTATCGAGAATTTTTTTTATTTTTAACTGAATATGTACATTTTTATATATGCATATCTATTTTTATTTAACAAATATGGTCAGCATGTGGTAGCCATGTTCATTGTATATATTATTGAGTGTTGACTTTTTCTTTTTTATTATTAAGTTGTATATATATATATATATATATATTTGAAAAAAATATATTTTTAAGGTGTGCTATATTTATGGAATAAAGTACTCAGTATCAGAGATAGAGCATATGTAAATATAAAAGTAAACATTGAAGTCAACACTTAGAGGTGACAGACTGTTTCATGTTAGACGCAATTGTCAGGCTACGAGTATTGGATTTTTTCTTGACTATATATATGAGTCAGTGGTGCATTGTGGGTAATCCATTCTGGCAGTTATTTTGGCAGGAGTGGCTTGTTTATTTATTTATTTGGTTTAATTTATTTTACTTGTTTTTATTTTCATTTTTTATTTTATATATTTATTTTTTTCAGTTTTCTGTTTGTTTATGTAATAAAAATATTTTCAGTTTATTTATGTAGTAAAAATATTTGATGGGGATTTGCTTAGGTCACTTATTTAATAGTTTGTTTTGGTCTGAGAAGACAAAGCTATTTATTCATCCAATTTTTGGATTGATTGCCGTAGTCTATTCTGCTATTTTGGAGCGGGACAGTTTTCAATTTGTTTATTATTTTATTTATTTATTTATTTATTTGGATTGATTATTTTTACTTGTTTTTGCTTATTTATTTTATTTTTATTAGTTCTAACATTTATTTAGCTGGGATGATTTGTTAATTTATTCATTTATTTATTTATTTGGATTAATTTTTACTTGTTTTTTCTTATTTATTTGCTTATTTTTTATTTATTTTTTATTTTGTATATTTTTATTTACTCTATTCAGCTTTCGTTTCTTCAGTAATGTAGTAATTTTTTATCATTATATAGCAGTTATTATTTTCTATTTTTATTTCTTTTATTTTGTCTATTCTAAGAAGAGTGGTTTATTAATTTGTTTATTATTTGCTTGGGTTAATTTATCTTACTTGTTTTTTGTATTATTTTGTTTATTTTTATTTATTCTTTTCAGTTTTCAATTTTTAAGTAACATAGTAAAAATTTGTTTTTATGTCTGCATTTTGAGATGAGTTCAGATCGTTTATTTAGCAATTTATTTTGGTCTGGGACAGTAATAATAGCTACTTTTTCCTCCAAGCAAAGTTTGCTGGTTTTTGACTGATTGTTGCAGGTGGATGATGTTTTTCCTTATTTTCCATGATATTTTTGGTGTGATTTGTGTTTTTAATTTTCCAGATATTTTTAGAAAGCATTGTGCTGTTCATGTATTTACTATTTGTGAAAGATGTTTTGTGTGCATAGTTTCTTTGTTTCCAGGGTCCTTCAGTTACTCCTATGTATATTTTTTCTTCATTATCTGGTGATTTTACCATGGCTTGGTATATTACATTGGTGTGTAAGCAATTACCATTTAAAGGATATTTATTGTTTATTCTTCAGTTACATATGGGTTTAATTTGTTTGGGTGGTTTGTTGATAGTTTTCCTGTTGTGCTTTTTTATTATTTGTGCCATGTTCTTGGGGAAACTGTAGCTGATTTTTACAGTGTTTTTATTGATTTTGTGTAGAGTGCTTGATTCCGGGAAGTGTTTATTTAAGAGTTTGAAGAATATTTTACCAATTATTTCACCTATACAATATCAAAATCTGTTACTCAGTTTCGTGTAATAACAATCATTAGGCAAATATAATATATCCACCTGATGACTGTTATCACATGAAAGTGGTAGCAGATTTTGATATTATTATATTAATAATATTATTATAGTATATTATTTTTAGGCTGTATCATTTGCATTGAACCCTTGCCCTATTTTAAATTTAAACTTTTAGCTTATTTTGAGCTTACTTACTTGCTTAGTATCATTTTTGTGTTCATATATATATATATATATATATATATATATATATATATATAGAGAGAGAAAGAGAGAATATCACATATTGTGTACTGGTGCTAATAAAATAGTGCTTGACATATAATAACAAGGCTATAATTTATATTGATAATAACATTAGAATGAAGCAGAAGTTAAAATATCTGGGAAGCGTTTTGATAGAGGATGGTAAGTGCGACACTGAGATCCGTAGATGTATTGGGATGGCCAAGGACACATTCCAAAGCTGGGTAGAGTATTGCGAGACAGGAGGATTTCTTTGGTAACAATGAAAAGAATACTGAGCTGATATGTGACATCTGTCCTTCTTTACGGCAGCGAATGTTGGATGATTTCCTCAAAGATGAAGAAGAGACTCGAGATGACAGAGATGTAGTTCTACAGAAGGATGTTAAGGATATCATGAAATGAGTGTGTGAGCAACAATGAAGTCTTAGAGAGGTTTTAAACAAGGAGAAAGCTTATACTTAACATCAGGAAGAGGCAGCTGAAGTTTCTGGGATACATAATGAGGAAGAAGGGCCTGGGGAATCTGATACTCGTGGGTCGAATAGAGGGAAAGAGAGACAAGGGAAAACAATGCATGACATACCTGTCGGGCTTGAGCAAGTGGTTGACAGTCTGGGGGAGGTAGCAGAGGGAAGGAACTTGTTGAGAGCTGCAAGGGATAGAGGGAGAGCCATGATCACCTATGTCCTGAAAAAAACATGGCACATAAAAAGAAAAGATACATACATTCTTTAAGAAGCATATGTGACAATCCCTCTCTCTCCTATTTTTTTTATGTTCACCCAGTAGAGGGTTACAAAGTAAGAGGCACACTTTATGCAGATATGTGTAGAAAGTAATGGTTAATCCTAAACACAAACAGGTTAAGATTGTAGTGATTGGGAAAACATTCTCTTGAGAGTTGGATACACAGAGCAGCACTTCCCAGGAAAAAGCTACTCAGGTGGAACTTACATCTCACAAATGGAATACAAAGGAAATAAGAGTGGTTCACCTCAATATGTGCATAGCATGGTGGGTCTTAACCATGAAGGATAGAACTGGTGGAATGAAATTCAACTGAGCACTTTCCATGAAAATAGTGATAGTTATATATGTGGGTGTGGTGGTTGCGTATTGTAATGGTTATTGGCACAGAAATGGATATGCCGGGCCAAGTTCAAATTCCAGTCAGTTCTGTTTTGTTCATTTCATGTAAATGGCCTTAGAAAAGACACAAATCTCTCTTCTTGCACCTTTGAGTTAAATATCAGCAAAGATGGGGTTCTCTTCACCTTGGGTGGTAGCCAGTCTAGGGAAAAGGAAAGTTTGAATTCAGAACCTGAGGAGGAGTTTTTGGAGAATTTGCAGCAAGCTGTATACCATTTCTCTGTTATAGGTGCTTCTAGTCAAGACTTCACCCTTATAATCAAAGTATACGTGTGGGTAGATATGACAGTTCCATTCTAAAACAGTTCTAATATTGGGCTCATACATCAAAATCAATGGCAGAATCCATAATCACATCTTCTTTGTACCATGTCCCTTCAGGACATGGCTCTCCTCAATTTCTTCTCCTTTCTAGCTCTTTTGTCTTTTTGTTATCTCTTCTAAATCACATTCCACCATCCATTTAGTTCACTAGGTAGGTTATGTGCTGTTTTCCTCTCTCCTTCTTGCCTTCAATGTGTCCTGTGAGTATCAAATTTTCCAAGCCCTCTTTCCTTATGTGCACAGGAAATTTCAACTCCCTATTCCTGAAGTTAAGATAAGGCCTAAGGATGCCTACATTTTATTTAAGGACCATAAACAGAACTTCACCAACAGTACACAATCTAGACTAATAAATCCAACAAAAACAGAACTAGGCCTTATTTCACAAAATATAGTTAAAAAAATAACTGACAGTTTACTAATTACAACCAGTACTAAACTTTGGAAGGATTTGTCTGACACTATTAAATGGGTCACTAACATGAGAAATAAGGATAAAGCAACATTCATTAAGTTTCATATAATTGACTTCTGTTCCTCTATAACTAGGGACTTCCTGGTCAATAGTATCAACTTTACAAAGAACTATATAGAAATAATGGATGATGAAACTAATATCATCTCAATGTCAAGAAAGTCACTACTAACACTGAATAATTCCACCTGGACTAAGCACTGCAATGACAAATTCAATGTCCCTATGGGAGTGTATGACTCAGCCCAAATTGCAGACCTAGTATGTTTTTACATTTTAGATGAGCTTAGTAGAATCATAAAACCGGAACTAATAGGACTGTATAGGGATGACAGACTCATCTTCATCCCTAATAGTAATGGTCTACTAACAGCAAAATTGCAAAAGAAAATTATCAGGGCCTTCAAATTCCTATGGTTTAAGATTGAGATTTCCTCTAACCTTAGAATAGTTGACTACCTAGATATCAACCTTAACCTTAATAATAAAACCTTTAAACATTACCATAAAGAGAACAGAACCCCCAACTATATTAATATTGGTTCTAACCACCCCAGTGCAGTCCTAAGACAGATACCCATTACTGTTTGCACCAGGATTCATAAACTATCATTCAATGAAAAAATCTTTAATAAGAATAAAGAACTATATGAAAAGGCCCTCCAAAAAAGTGGTTTCAAAAATAAGCTATCTTACGTGACCACCATTAGTAATACCGATACACGAAAAGCGAAATGTAGGTGTAAAAATAGGAAAAAAAAATCACTTGGTTCAACCCCACCCCCTTCTACAAACTGTCAAGTATCAACATTGGACAGTACTTCCTAAATTTAATTACTAAACACTTCAACAAAAAAAAAATCCCTGAAATAAGATATTCAACAGGAAACCAGTCAAAATTAGCTGCTCCTGCACTAATAATATGTACCAAATTATTAATTCCCATAACAATTACATTTTAAGTAAATTCCATGGGAAAAAAAAAAACTAAATCTAACATGGAAGCCCCCTGTAATTGTAGAATTAAGGAAAACTGCCCAGTAGAGGGCAAATGCAGATCCACTAGGATAGTATACCAGGCAACCATTATACCTAAAGAAAATATGAGAAACCATAATATTTACATTGGCATTTCTGCAGGAGAATTTAAAAAGGGAATCAATACACATAGACTTTCATTCACCAATCCAAAATTAAAACACAAAACAGCCCCCAAAAAAAAATTTTTTTGAATTCTGAATTCTCAAATGAATTGGAAAATTCTAGATTTCGCAAACACTTGCAATAGTTTTAGGTGTAGGTACAAGCTATCTTTAGAAGAAAAAATCAGGATAATAAAATATAAAGATCAATGCAAACTATTCAATCAACAGAGAGAACTAATCACAAAATGTTGACATAGAAATAAATTCCAAATTACATAAGAATACAGGTGAATATATGTGGAGGTGTTTGTGTACGTATAGTGGCATATATGTACAAACATGTAAATGTACACATATATGAAGTATGAAGATATGTATGCATATAAGTGTGTTGGATAGCATGAGTTATTCCATTGGGTGCTCTGGTATTACCCACAATCTATAAATCTATAACTCAACTAATTTAAAATTAATCTTAATGAACTTAAGTTTAAATCCCCCTATCGCTTAGTAGTACAAAAACTATTTACTGTGAATCCCAGAAAAACACACTCCAGGGCTTTTGTAAGAAACACCACATATAGTAGGAACTGATATTAAACTACAAACAAAAATCCTGGCCATAAATAAACTCCAAAACCAGACTGCTTTCCCCTGGGATGAGATACCTTATGCCCCCACCAATCGCTAACACAAACCCCCCATTAACAAGACACCTAATAGAGGAGAAGTGACTTTGAAAATAAATCTGAGACAAGCTCTTAGAGGCTGATGATAGCTGTGTGAATAATGGATTGAAATCAACGATACTTATGTTGAGGTAATTTTTATTGTTTTGCTGTAAAAAATACATATACTTTGTTAAAATAAAAGCATCGAGCTCTCTGTGGATCAGTTTTAATAATTAGTATTACTAGGATTCACCCAGATTATATACAACTGGATTGATTACCTGTATATGTGATTGATATATATATATATATAACTTTTTCACACTCCTGATGTTTACTCATGTTTTTTTTTTTTTTTTTTTTAGCATTTCACCCCAAGCAAGGCAGGAGTGCCACTAACATGAATGGGGTTACAGAGAGTGGGAGTAATACTAAATAGGTGTGATAGAGGAAAGGATGAAGAAAAGGATGGGGAAGAGATCAAGGCATCTGGAGATGTCGATTGACATTGCATTTGAATATTTGGAGATTATAGCTATCAGGAAAGCAAGTAAGAGGAAGGGAGTTCCACAGACAGGAAGTGCAAGACATGAAGCTATTGGAGTAGAAAAGACGGCTACAGTTAACAGTTTTGACAGCGAAAGGGTGGGACTGAGATGCCAACCTAGTAGCATGTTTAAATTCATGCATTTTGGGAACCAGCAAAAGTAGCTTATCGGAGCAGTTACCATAAAAGTATTTGTAGAAAAGACAAAGGGAAGTGACGGCACATCTGTGAGAGAGTGAATGTAAATGAGATGCCGGATCAGGGCCAATCACATTGCATATCCGTCTCTGGATTTTGTCAAGGATCTTAAGAGGAACAGCAGGGTCTCCAGTCCATATCTGACACCGTCTTCATTTTGGATATTTTTCTTAACCTGCTGCAGTAGCTAGGTTTGCAGAAGATTAATCAGTTTGCAAATTTAATAGATGTAGAATGTCTGTAGGTTTAAGTAATAAAATATAGCCGAGTTAAAATTCCAGTCAAATCCATCACATTCACCTACATGCTAATACCCTTGGGAAAGGTATAAATCCTCTTCTACTCCCTCCAGCTATGCGTAATTAGTAGGACAGACTGGGTTCTATAGCCTTGGATGGCAACTGGTCTAGGAGAAGGACAACGTTGAATTCAAAACCTGTGGAAGGTGGTTTGAGGACCTTGTGGCATGTAGTGCATCACGTCTCTGTATTCAGCACTTCAAAAAGTGTGGTTTGTTCTGCACAAACCTTCACTACTATAGTCAAATCATATGTTCTGGTGTCTGGTTGTTGGTTCCTAGGAACTGAGTTGCTAACCCTCATATGTCGAGTACAACAGGAGAGTCCACCATATATATATATATGTGTGTGCATGTTGATAGAAGTTTCATTACCAATAACACAAGGATTTTTTAAAAACCTTTTTTTTTCCGTAAGTATAGATGTTGTCCAAATGCCAATGACCAATTTCATGTCAATTTCAAAATCTGGTGTTGTGTAGATGTGTCTACCATTTGACTTCCAAATGATGAGATTCTTTCATTCAACTACCAAGCAAGATTCTTTATTGGCCAAATGTATCATCAGTTATGGCATACATTTAAAGCTGTAGTTACAATGCCAAAGAAGATTTTGTTTAGTTTAAGATTTTTTCATTTTATGTTAAGGGCTTCTCATATTTGTAATCTGTTTTTTTTTTTATACATTTAATATTACATAGTATAGGTGTATTTGTGCTGGTGAAGATCTTATTATCCAGAAGTATATGATTATTATATACAAAAGTTCATCTAATACAATGCTCAAGAGCCACTCAATTTATAGGGTTACTGTTAAAATAGTTTTGTTGGAGAAGGTGTGTTATGTGAATGGAAAAGGTGATAGAAAGTGAAGCTTATGAAGATATGGAGGATAAATAGTGATTGACCCTTGACTTGAAGAGGTTAAGATTGTGTTGTTCAAGGAAGTATCCAAGTGGGAGTCTGTTCCACAAAATGGCAGTTCTTGGGGAAAATCTGTCTGAGTAGAACTTTCTTCTTACATTTAGGATACAGAGGAAATGTGGGTGATTCAAGTCCTTGAAATTAACATAGTGTGTCCTTGCAGTAATGATCTGAATTGGTAGAACTAGAGAATGGAGCACATCTGAACATTTGCTATGGAAATAGTGATAGAGTAGTGTAAAGGGAGTGGCCATGGTCAAAGGTAAATAAATGGCAGAACTGCTCAACAAACAAAATTAACAAAGTTTGCAATAAGCAAAAACAAGAGAAAAAGAAAATAACTGGGGAAAAAATAATATAAAGCAAGCAAACATTATATGCAAAGCAAATTAACAGTAATAAGGCAAAGCAACAGTAATAAGGCAAAAAGAATGCAAACTAAGAATTAGGGTTGACATACAAGAGCAAGTTCAGATAAGCGAATGTAGCATTCTTACTTCGAGACAAAACAGACTATGGCTGAGTCAGATAAAACCAAGAACTGGCCTATTTTATTGGTTAGGAAAACATCCCAGCATGCATTTGTGTGCTTCTACCTATAAATTGGGGAGGGGAAAGTGTTTTGCAGCCATTCCTAGCAGATTGGAACCAACACTGTCCAAAGATGAGAACATGGCTGAGCAGAGAAATAGATACTATACTAATCCCAGCCTAAAGAACAAGCATCAAAGACATTGTAAATTGCATGTTGCATTCAAAAAATCTATTCAGTATTTCCACTTAGTTACCCACCAAGAAAATCAAATGTCACAATTTTCAGATTACGTTGTGAACAGGCTCTGCATATAATATTAATAATTCTACACGTATACTTAATATTTATCTAGGTTTTGCGAGAAAGCATCAAGTATTAACTTAAAAGAGTGCTTTGAGAATGCAAAGCATCCATTTTTAGCCTTCCTCACAATGCTGAAATTTTTTAAGTTATGGGTGTTTTTGTAGATTCCCTGTAAATATGCGGTATTGTCGTAACTGTTAGATTGAATGGTGATGGATAAGTTCTTGCCGTGAATGAATAAATTCTAATGGATGAATGGGTCATGAATTTGATTAGCTAGGTTTGAGGACAGTTCATGTAGACCAGCCTCTTTCCACTTCCCTTTTGGCCTTGTGCCACAATTGTTTACTTTAAACAATAAATATACATTCCTACTTTAGATTGGAACCAATATCCCCCACCTCAATCGAATGGATGAGTGCACTCATTTTTCATTTGTCTTTGGGGTTTTCGTTAAATATTTAGTGCATCCAAAAAGTGGTGGATCAACAATAATTCTCCTGTTTGTTCAATTTTGTCATTCCATGGAATATTTTTTAAATTTATATTAAATGGTAGGAGATTTCTTACTTAATTCATGGTTAAAGGGATTTTTCAATTGGATGAATAGAAAAGAAGTTATTTGCAACAAAGTCGCCCTATGTCTTTGGAGTTTTCTTTAAATATTTAGGGCAGCCGAAAAAGGGTTTCTTGTATTACTCTTGTCTCCCCTTAATCCACTGCTTTTTATGGGACCAATAAATGCAGACAAGATACATGTAAACATTTATACATAATTTGCATATATATATATCTTTTTTTTTTTTATTACTATTTTTTTATATTTATTTTCAACTTTTAATATTTTAAAAATTTTATTTTTTAATATTTTTTTTTTATTATTTCCATTACATCATTTTTTATATATAAAAGATGGTAAAAAATACTGTGGTAAGCAAATAAAGTAAATGTTGCAATGAAAATAGGCTTGCAATTTTGCATCTGGGTAAAATCATTTATATTAATTCATGCCTCCTTTGCATGTGTATGTGTGTACATGGGTGTAGGACAGTTTGTTGCTACAACACTTTGTGGATATGCTGCAGAAATGTGTGTATATGTATGTATCTAAAAAAATGTGTCATGAGCTGTGATGCAATTTTCACTTCCGCATCTCATATATACAAGTTTGTTGCACTTTGAAATTTTTCAAGCATCAAGGCCGGACTATCATTGTTGTTTCATCTTTGTGTTGTTTGATTTATTGAAATTGTCATCTTTGATAATGGCTTATGTAAGCCGAAAGCTTAGATTGGATTTAAACATGTATCAATATGGTGTTTTCCTTTCGTCTTTCAACGACAATGTGATTAAGCTTATCAGACAATATGAAAGGAACTTACTTAAAATAGACAAAACTTGTCTATATTATTTAATGAAACATGCATTAATAATATATATATATATATATAAGATTTAAGAAACAGCAGATATTTTTACATATAGTGCTCTATATTAAAAATATTTAAATAATTTTAGAAATAGAGCATTAATAATATTATATAAAAAGATTACTTTTAAATATCAATTTTTCGTTGTTTTCCCCGACTTCAAAGTTACTTGGAAATTTCTATTCTTCAAGTGTTCTGTGTTTTAAATGATATTTCTAATTTTTTCAATATTTTCAATTTATTCCACATCTTTTCATCATTAAAATATTACAATTTAATTAATAATATAACAAAACAACTTCAATCTAAACCATATAAAAAAATTTAAAGTTAATTTCAATGAAAAATTTATAACTTGAAAAAAAATCAGCAACTGAAAAAAGGAAGATGTAAACAAAAGCAAATACTCATGAAAATGCACATGTAAAAAGAATGTTAAATTCGTGAATGTGCATGTGTACAAAACAGGTTGAAAAAGACACAGAATAAATTGAAAAAATTGGAAATATCATTTAAAAAACAGAACCCCTTGAAGACATTACCAAGAAACTTCGAGGTTGGGGGAAAACAACAAAAAAAAATGATATTTAAAAGTTAAGTAATCTTTTTATATAATTTTGTGTGTATATAGTGTTTGAGCCTTTTAAACTATATATATATATATATATATATATATATATATATACACACACACACACAAACACACACCCAAGTATAGGATTGGTGTATACGGAATAAATTCCAATAACCAAATATATATGGGGGTAGGTGGGCATGTGGATGTATGCCATTCTCATTTCTTTATATAAGAAGAGTCCCAAAGACATTTATCATAACTACTGTGGGATCATACTTTTGTCAGTTGTTGGCAAGATTTTTGCAAGGATACTTCTCAACTGATTGTTGGACCATGTTGCAGCAAACATTCTGCCAGAATAACAAGGTTGCTTTAGGCCGAATCCAGGTACAACAGATATGATCATTATGGCCTGACATGTTCAAGAGAAGTGCATAGAATAGCAACTTCCTTTCTACCAGTGTTCCATTGATCTCATCAAGGCCTTTGACTTTGCATACACCAACACTTTGGATATCCTTCTTAAACTATGCTGTCCTGAAAATTTCCCAGGGCTTATCAGATCTGTACATGATAACATGAAAGCTTGGGTTTGTATCAATGGTGAACTATTAGAATCTATTCTTTTTTTATTTTATGGAAGATGGCCTGGCTTCTACTCTATTCATGTTCATTTTTACCATTGTAATCTTGTAGGCATTTACTCACAGCCAGTATCAATATCTGTTTACTGTACAACAGTAAAGTTGTTTAACATCTGACGTTTCACTGAAGTGGCAAAAACTTTTATGACACTCTTTTCTGATCTCCTTTACCCCAATGACCTTGTAACATACACAGAGGCAGAAACTGCAGTTCCTGATGAGTTCAAACTAACAATTAGTCTTAAAAAGGCAATCATTATTCTACAATGAGTGCCAAGCTGGCTGTACATTCCACTAGCAATCTATATGTCAAGGGTTAAAACTTAGAAGTCATATATACGTTTGTCTATCTCAGTTGCACACTATCTTGACATAATACAGTCGATGAGGAAGTCCATTATAGACTTTCTAAGGCCTGTCATGCATTTGGTAAGCTTGTATCAAGACTTTGGTTACTATCAGGCATCAAAATAGCAATTATGTGTACTATCAATGCTACTACATGGATGTGAGACTTGGAAGACCTATCATAAGCATATCCAATATTTTGTGCATTTTTCCCAGCAATACTTGAGAGTTCTACTCATGGTGATCACATATGCCCGATACGAGAGTCCTGCAGCTGGCTAAAATAACGAGCATTGAGTCCGTG
>CAHIKZ030000408.1:657500-662500 GCA_903632075.3 Acanthosepion pharaonis | reverse complement strand
TAACTAAAACATATATCTGCAAAAGGACAAGATGAATAAAGACAAAAGGTAAACTTATCTTAGCCAATGCATTTCGTCCCCTGATAGACTTTATCAAAGAAAATGTAAGGATTTTATTTTGCAACAAGTATTTATCAACAAAAGTAAAAATGTATTAGTTTTTCAAAATTTTTAAATTTAAGAAACACTCATAAATATTCATCAGATTAACTTCAAATCTTGATAAATTATGGAAGATGCTAAGTGATGTAATTTAATGTCTAATAAATGAAAGTGAGTAAATGATGTTGAATTGTTTGTTTTTATGCAGTTAATATTTAAATTATTTTAGTTTGGAATTAATTTATGTATTATATATTTTAAATAACAACAGTTTATAAATTTAACTGTTTTCTTTTAATTTTTTAACATTTTTATGGTCATGTATGTTCACTTAGGAAAA
Organism: Acanthosepion pharaonis; assembly: GCA_903632075.3. NCBI lineage: Eukaryota > Metazoa > Mollusca > Cephalopoda > Sepiida > Sepiidae > Acanthosepion > Acanthosepion pharaonis. The sequence continues at coordinate 662,058 of CAHIKZ030000408.1, read as the reverse complement.
GAGTAATTCTTTCAGGAAAGGAGATATTTTTAAAAATCCAGGGCACAGATTTATATTTTGATAAGATTCAATAGCAGCACTCTCAAGAATTTTCCTTCTAATTAAGTTACTTTCTCTTTTAATAAGTTTGGCATTCATCAGGTGACCAGAACCTTTTAGTTGCCTGATGATCTGAGTAGTGTGAAACTTAAGCAGCATTCTGAACTTTGTCTCTTTCTGAGTTGTGGCATTGGGAAGTGTAATTGCTTTGTCTTGGTAGCTAAAACATACAGCACTCTCTACTACTTTTTAATTAGGTGTTTGTTTTGTTTTTTTTTGTAGTTTATGTTTAATTTTCCCATTTTCTTAGATATTTTTTCTTCATATTTTTTTTTATTAGTTGTTAGTTTTTCTTTTTATAAAGTTTTTCTTTGGTTACCTGACTGACTTTCTGTTAGTTTACCAATAATTTGCTCTTGACCAATGCAGGTGTGTTGTGCACACACATCAGTCATAGCTTGAGCAGCAGTAATGAAACATGGTGGTGTCATGCAGCTTGTTCGGGGTTGTCTGTTTTATGATCCTAAGGTGGGCTTCTCTGCAGCCGCATCAAGTTGCTGATTGCGTCAAGCCTTTGGAGATAATGCTATTAGTGAACACATGCCAGGCATTGATTGCAGAAGTTCAGATCAGGAGATCTGTCCCTTCATGCTGAACCCTACAGTGACCATCAAGCAATGGTGAACAGCAGAAGCAACACCAGTTCCAGCATCAGCATGGTTGGTGAACCACTGGAAGAAGTATCCAGCGTTAAATACTTAGGAGCCACTCTGTCAAAAGATGGCACCTGCAATACAGAAATCTGCACATTGATTTCCACAACAGTGATGACCAGAGTGGAAAGGATATGGAGGAACAACATCAGCTTCTATACTAAGTTCAAGCTCTACAAATCACTTGTCATACCTATCCTCCTCTATGGATGTGAAACTTGGACACCTGGTTGAGTCAGAAAAAAAGATCCAGGCATTCAAAAGCAAATGCTTGAGAAAGCTCCTCTGCATCTCCTACTGGGAGCTCAAAACTAACATCTATGTAAGGAGCAAAGTCAACAGGAATCTGTCCTTGCTGCTATTAAGCACCAGAGGATGTTATGGTTTGGACACATCACACAGAATAACAGCCTCTACAAAACCATCATGCAAAGCATGGTTGGAGGTGGACACAAATGGAGACAGCAGCACAAAAGTTGGTCAGACAACATCAAAGAATGAACCAATAGAACAATGCCAGAACTTCTGAGATCCACTGCCCAACACATCATTGTTTCTTCTGCCCTTACATCCCCACTCCCCCAATGATTGAAGCAGTCAAGGGACTGATGAGATATATATATATATATATATATAATCAATACGAGTAAAATGTTTGTCACTTAGCTGATTAATTTTATCTTCAGCATCCCGACTCCAGAGTTTCATATACAGACCCTCTGGTAATCGCTCCGTTCACTTGTCTGTGGGTATCAACAATTGACTGCTTATATTTCTCGATATTTCTTTCTTATATGCACTTTTCATTGGTGCAATCTTTTTTCATAGTGTATATGTGTGAGCTTGCATACATGTATTCACCCATGTGCTTGTCTGCAGGTATGGGTGTACATGTAGAATCTCATGTTTATTTGTCATTTTTTTCAATTTACACTCACACCTATATTACAATCCTAACCATTTTAAGTCTAAGGTTAACCTGTTATTTTCACATATATCTGCATAAATTGGGTCTCTTGCTCTGTCACCTTCTACTTCTCTCCATATGTCACACACTTCAGACTGGATCCTGTACACTTACTAAGTGCTTCTTATTTTTGTCCTTGTGCCAGGCTAACCTATATTTTCTTTTCCTTGTCTTAATCTTTCTACCTCACCTTCCTCTTTTCTTTTTTTTGCATTCAATTTGTCTCTATTTCAGGCCAAAAGCCAACCTAAACCTGTTGCCCTGAATTTGTCAAAATGTTAGCAGCTGCCTGGATTCTTTTGGTAATAAGGATGAGCATGGGAGTGAAGGAGATAGATGTATCCCCATCCCTGAGTCTCACCCTTGTGATGGGTCATCTGATATCTAGAAGGGCTTCCAGTAGCCTTACCAAGAAAATATTTTGGGATTGGTGACATTCTCAAGATGATGTTGATGGAAGTATGAAAGCAACTGAAGGAATTTAAAAAAAGAATATAGAATAAAATAATATGAATGAAAAGCATCAGGGTGAGGATTGACAAGCCTCAGGGTGAGAATTGACTGAAAAAAAAAAAGTAGAAATAAGAACAAAACAAAAATGAATGAATTGGAGAGAAAAAAATTCCAAATATTCAATTTTTCTAGTATCGATCATAGTTGTAAGTGAACTGAAACCTGGGCGTTCATGGCTCTCCACAACTTCCTATCCTTTGTAGATCTTAACCTTTAACACTCTGCATTATTCACTACTTTCCTTTCCACTGCATTGTTTTTCAAGGCTCCTCTACTGCATTACTTAATTTCAGTCATGGTCATTTTCTCTTGCTATAGCAGGATATGACAACACAACTACAAAATTTAAACAATCTATTATTCATTCATCTGAGTTACTTGCAGTGGCAGATTAAAATTTTTGCTTTGCAAGCAAAATCATCTCCAGTATATTAAAGTTAATGATATTTGTCTTTTTTGTCAACCCCACCTCATTCCACTTTATACCATCCATTCAATTCAGTTTTTCAGGTAACTGGTCTGCTGCCTTCCACTGTCACTTTTGCCTTCAATATTTTATAATTTATTTTTGTCTTTTTTTTATCATTTCACCCCAAGCAAGGCATTAATTTCACTAAGATGCAAGGGATTACTGGGAGTGGAAGAGAATGAGACAACTTTAGTAGGGAGAGAGTACAATAAAAGAACAAGATTCAGGAAGATAAGAAATGCCAGATGATGATGCATTTAAATTTTTGAAGATTATAGGTGACAGGGAAGCAAGAAACCGAGAGAGGATTCCTGTGAGTGCTATATTTTCTAAGCCCTCTTTCCTCATTATGTGCTTCATTTCATTTGATTCTAAGCATAAGTGACCTTTTTTATTTCTATTTTCCTTAAAACTTCCTCATTGTTTGCATGTTTCATCTCATTCTCAGCATCTTTCTGTAGTACACCATTTCTGTTGTCTCAGATCTCCTCTTCATCATTTGAGGAAATTGTGCAGCATTTACTGTCATATAGGAGGATTGATCTAACACAGTTGTTCAGAACTATTTTCTTTTTTTCTAACAAAATTGTCTTGTTACTTAATACTTTGCTTAGTTTTTGGAAGACATTTTTACATTTCCAATGCAACTTTGGATTTCAGTGTCACAATTTCTGTTAAAACACTTCATAGATATTTGAATTTTTGTTTTCCTATTTGTCATTCCCATTTTGTGAGAGAGCAAATTCTAACTCCTTATTGGGTTCATTCTTCACAGGCGGCATAGTCTGTAAATAACTAACCTTCTTAAAAATTCACACTGCCCATACTCCTGTCATTTTATGCAGGCCCATCATGTTGCAAAGGTTAGTGGTTGCTAACAGGGTTTTTAACGGCATACGCATCTGAACAAGCAGGGTGTAGGCTACAAAGATAAGAATAGCTAAAGCTTTGGTGACTGACTTGAAATCAGTATTTAAAATATATCAGTATTTAAATAAATCAGTATTTAAAATACTGTTTTTATTTCCATGGTGTTGAACTCTGATCAAATATCAAATACAGCTTCAGAATCCTTTACCTGAAATTCTTGGGAGTGGAAGCACTTTGGCTTTCAGATTTTTGGGGATTTCAGAATATAGGCTATTTAATTTGTATATAGCATCTATAAAATTGGGCAGCTTGGGAATGGAACCCAAGCATAAACACAATATCCCTTTATATTTCATAACACAGTTTATACATATACCCTGAAGGTAGTTTTATATAAATAAGATATACTCTGAAAGTAGTTTCATATAAAGTTTAACAATTTAATAAATTTTGTGTAAATATAAATACAGATAATGACACTAGTGATGTAATACTCACAGAGATTCTTAAGTGCTGAAATTAAGATTTCACATAAAAATAATGTTTTGCACTTTCTCTATGTGTCCAAATAAACATGATCGATACTTACAAAAAATATGTAAATGCAATACCAAACACTACTTCTACATTGGGTGTGAGAAACGGGAGGGTGAGGGTACATCATCAATGACATCACTGTCAGTGTGAAACGGATATTCATGAGTTTCCACCAATTGATTAAATTGCTACAATACATACAGGTAGAGTATTTGTATAAAAACAAAACATGGATTCTGATTGCAGTTAAATGTAATGAAAACTGAAAAGAAGTCAGGATTTTATTTGTAATACTGCAATGCAATAATCATACTACAGGAAGCCATGTTGCTTTCTAAAATTTTCCATCTGTGGCAAATCATATCAACACCTGAAAAACTTTCAGATTTTGATGGTTTTGGAATTTCAGATAAAGAATACTCAACCTGTATCATTCAGAAACACGTAACC